>WOXC01008675.1:0-107500 GCA_011680675.1 Gymnobelideus leadbeateri
CACCTTTGCGGCCAGTGTCTCTTTATTTTTCAGATCTTTCAAAGATATAATGAACTTGGAGAAGCAACATTGTCTCATGGAAAGAATGCCACATTGGAAGACGTGGTTTTAATTTCTGCCTCCTGTACTTAGTATTCCTGTGAATGAATGTCTCTTTGACCTTCGGTTTCCCCATCTGTTAAATGGGTTAATAATGGTTGTTGTGGACACTATCTTACAGAGTTGTTGTGAGAAAAGCACTCAGTTTAAAACAGTGAATTATAATATGAATATGAGCTCTTGTTAATTCTCCCGCCCCTCTTGGAATGTGGTTATTTCTAGGTTTCCAGATTAATTGTGACTTGAATACCGTCTACCAAATTCCCTGCTACAGAGGCACCAATTTCTGTAGTTTCTGCCGACTTTCCCTCTGACTGCTTACATAAGGCGTCCTCTTCTCAGCCTGTTCATTCTCAAGGACAGGACATATTCTGCTGATAGCTGTGTCGGATTGCATATGACACATTTCCTGTCTTGGAAATTGAAAGTATTTACTAGTAGAAACTCTATCTGTATTGCTTTAAGCTTATTTGCATGCTTTTAAATGATTCTCAGTTGGTTGGGGCTGAAGACCCATCTTCCTGCCCCACTACCCACACAACCAGATTTTTAGCATTCTATGTTCCCCAACCTGACCCCCTTGTCTTTCTATGAGATATGTTCTCAGGGCCAGACTTTTGAATGTGGTCACCTTATGTGGTATGACTTGAGAGTGTCAGCATCACTTCCCCCTAAATTTTTTTCCCTCTTTCTTCTACCATTCTACTATTAGAGTTTCACTCCTTTGGGTTAAATCAATGTCCCCTATTAAAATATAAGTACTTGGACACAGTTTTATGTAAGAACAGATTTTGACGAGAAAAGAGAGTTTTAAAGCAGGAGATAGGTTGAGAATAGTGGCACATGCCTGTAATCCTTGATCCTAGGGTAGCTGAGGCTGGTGGATCACTTGACCTTAGGAGTTCTGATCTGCTGTGAGCTAAAGCTAACTGAGTGTATATGCTAAGTCCAGCATCAGTATGGGGAGACCTCAGGAAGGGTGGAGATGGCTGAGAGGAACAACAGATTGCCTGAGAGAAGGACAGAGGGGCAATGAGTGGGAGGCTTCAGTCATAGCTACTTCTTTGTGGGAGAGAGGAGGGTTTCAACCAAAATGTCAGGCATGTAGCTGAGCCTCAGGGCAAGTTATCTGTCTCATCACTAGCCTGTCCTGGGTGACTGAGCTGCCCAGTCTTGGCATTGTCTGCACCTGAAGCCTGTCAAAGGAGACAGTGACACTTTAGAGGCCACTTTCCCCAGGGAACATGATCCTGATCAAAGTGACTGGCTCCTTGGAGAGTCACAGGAAACTCACAAAAGAAAAAGGAAAGCTCTGAGATGATCACACATATATTAGCTGACCAGGATGGAAATCATTTCCTTTGGTCCCTCATAATTGAGCCATTCTGTTTATTATAATGCTGCTACAGATTGTTGCTGGCTTGTTTTAATTACCAGTGGTCGTATGCTCTTGGAGCCCTAGTTTGTGTGTTCTTCCTCTTCTCTCCTCTCCTCTTCCCTCATTTTCTTATTTTCCTTCCCCTTCCCCTTCCCCTTCCCCTTCCCCTTCCCCTTCCCCTTCCCCTTCCCCTTCCCTTCCCCTTCCCTTCCCTTCCCCTTCCCTTCCCTTCCCTTCCCTTCCTTCCCTTCCTTTTCTTCCCTTCCCTTCCCTTCCCTTCCTTCCCTTCCCTTCCCTTCCTTTTTTCCCTTCCCTTCCCTTCCCTTCCCTTCCCTTCCCTTCCCTTCCCTTCCCTTCCCTTCCCTTCCCTTCCCTTCCCTTCCCTTCCCTTCCCTCCATCCTAACTTTAAACTCTTCAAATTTCTCAAATAGGTAGAGGAAAAATATCCCCATGATACAAGACATAAGAACTTATGTAATATTAAGTTTGACCAATGTCTTCTCAAACTTTGTATTCAGTTTAGAGAATCTCATAGTTGCTCTCGATGATGAATGAATGAGAGAAAAAACATTTAGTAAGCACCTAGAATGTGCCAGGCAGTGCCTTCCTTCCATTCCTTTACATAGCTGTTCCTTCCCAATTCTCATGCCCCCTTGATATCTCCGCCCTGTCTAGAGTACCCTGTGACTTTTAATAAAGAAGTATAATTCAGCAAAGCAAACCCACACATTGTTTGTGTCTGACACCTCATTCCACATGGAGGAAGGAGTCTTTCATAGTTCACCATCAGCCCTCTGAGGTTGAGGTTAGTCGCTGCTTTGATCAAAGTTCTGATGTCTTTCTGCATGGTTTCCTCCTTTACATTATTGGGGTCATCAGTAAATTATTCTATCGCTTCTGTTCAGTTTACCTGAATTAATTAATAATTAATAAATACCTGAATATATTCATTTTGTCTTACATTTATATTTCTCTAGAGCTGGTGCATGCTGTATTGTTGTTATTGTCTCTGTTGTTGTTCAGTCACTTGTAGTTGTATCTGACTTTGCATTTGGGGTTTTCTTGGCAAAGATACTGGGGTAATTTGCCATTTTCCTTGTCTAGCTCATTTTACAGATGAGGAAACTGAGGCAAATAGAGTTAAGTGATTTGTCCAGGGTTGAACAGCTAGTAAGTGTCTGAGGTGGGAATAGAGCTCAGATCTTCCTGACTCCAGGTCCAGCACTCTGTCTGCTGACCCACCTAGATGGCCCTGCACACATATTACTCATTCCCTTTTCTATGCTGTGCAACATAGCATAGTTGATTGAATGATGAACTTAAGAGATCTGTATTCAAACCCTGCCTCAGATTTATTATTATTAATTTTATTTATTATATATTTATTAATATAACAAAATCAACAGAATAATTTAAAAGAATAATTTTATTAATATAATATTGTTAATATAATAATATTAATTATTATTAAGATATTATTATCTTTTTATCCTAGAAAAGTCACTTAACCTAATGAAGGCTTAATTTCCTCATCTGTAAAATGAGGTTAATAATATTCGTGCTACTTTCCTCACAGGGTTGTTGTGAGAAAAATGCTTTGTAAATCTAGAAAGTATTAGAAAATAATGTGAATTTTTTTTTCATTTTCTTTATCTCATATGATGAAGTTCAGATAAAAATGATCCTTGGACAGGTTGATTGTTGTTGTTGTTGTTGTTCAGTCATGTCCAACCCTTTGTGTTCACATTTGGGGTTTTCTTGACAAAGATATTGAAGTGGTTTGCTCTTTCCTTCTCCAGCTCATTTTATAGATGAGGAAACTGAAGCAGAGTTAAGTGACTTGCCCAGGGTCTCATAGCTAGTGAGCGGCTAGGGCTGGATTTGAACTTAGGTCTTCCTGACTCTAGGCCCAACCCCTTTATCCACTGAGCCACCTAGCTGCCTCCAGACAATTTGCTCTCCTGCTATTATTCTTTTATATTTAATGTTCAATGAACTATTGCAGAAATAGATAAAATAACTACTTTTTGTTGTTTAATAAAAAATATTAGGATATAGGTTGATCTTCTGTAAACCCACTGAAAACATCCTCAGTTCAAGCAGAAGGAGCATGATATGAATCTTATTCTGTTCCCACGTGATTTTTGCTTTTTTTTTTTTCTAGGTCTCTATGTTTCAAAAACATTTTGTAGTTTGGAGATTTGGGGTATCTTATGTTGACATCTTTTAAAGGGTTGTCCTTAGATTTTTGTAGATTGGTGCTAATTACACCAGTTGTCAGCAACCCCTCTATATATAAGAATGCTTTGGTTTTAGGGCTATTTATTGATTGGATTCTACAGGAAATTTTGAGATCTACATTTATAATTTGGGCATGTCATCTGTCCATCCATGAGATAGTAAAGCTTTCATGTGTAATTCTAACCACCTGGTTATATCTTGCTAAGTACCTAGTTGGTGATAAATTTTTGTAGCTTGTGGTGATATGATGCCTAGTTTTGTTTTGTTTTGTTTTTCCATTTCCTTGTATGATCTATATTTCCTTGTATGATATGTTTCTTCCATTTCCTTGTATGATCCCTAAGTTCAAGTTTCTTAAAGATAACCTATCTATAATTACTGGTGGTAATTGTCCAGTCCTGAATTGCCGCCATAAACTTGAATTTCTATAAATAAATCTGCATGACTTAGTCATCTGTTTGGTACTTCATTGTTGACACATATTTGTCTGTGTTCATGTGAATCTCTCCCATTAAAGGCCTTTTGACTACAGTCCTGGATCTTATTTTTTTCCAAGGCTCCTGAAGGAGGTAAATCACTTTTACTTATATTCTAATAGTATAGTCCTGTAATTAACCTTTATTATTGCTTGGTGGAGTGACATCTGTCTGTTCCAGAATATTTCTGTAGGTTTTTGACTTGTTCATCACATATTCTGAGAATACTAATTTTCTTCCTCCATTTTGGTGAGGAAGTATTGCTTTTTATGTGGCTGGCTTAGGGATCTATGTTTTTTTTTTTAAACAAATGCTTTATTAACTTCTGTTTTACATCATTCATTTCCACCAGATTTTGTGTTACAATCATTTTCCCCCCGTTATTCCCCTACCCAACCTTCCAGAATAGCAGTCCCACAAGATATCGCTTCTTCCAATCTGCTCTCTCCCATACCTTCTCCCATACCCCTTATGACTGTTCCATTAGAGGAAGGTGAATCTTTGTGTCCCAGTGCCTGCACATCTTATCTCCCAATTATAAGCAAAAGAGTATTAATAATAGTATTTATATATATTTGAAACATTTAATGTTACGACCTCAAATTTCAGATCCATTTCCTTCCTCCCTTGTCACCCATTCCCTCTTGGGAGATAAATAATTCAGTATATGTTGTACATGTCTAGCTATGCAAAACATTATCATAGTAGATATGTTGTACAAGGCTGCTTATAATTCCCTCCCACTCATCCCACCCCCCACCTGGTCCATTCCCTACATGATCCTGTCCCTCTTCTATAGTGGGTACTTCCAACCTCCCCTCCCCCAAGGATGCCCCCCATCCATCATCCCTCTTCTCATCCCCCTTCCCCCTATTCTGCTGCAGGTTGAGATATCCCATTTAGTATGTATGTCATTCTCTCCCTGAACCAAATTCAATGAGAATGTGGATTTGCCTTTTTTTTCCCTTCCTATTCTCCCCCTCCCTTGCAACCACTTCCCCTTGCTTCTTCTACAAGAGATAGTTTACCCTACCCTGTCTTTCCCCATCTCCTCTTGCCACTTTCCTCTCTCACCTCATAATTTCATCCCTTGAGTATTCTCCCTTCCCATCAAATTCAACCTGTGCCCTCTATCCATATACACACACATTCACATATGTATTCATATGACCACACACCCTTCTTCCATCATTTTCATAGGGAGAAAGATATCATCACTCACAGTTATTATTTTTCCATAAAGGAATGTAAATAGTTCAACTTTGATAAGTTCCTTTTGATTTCTTTTCCCTGATCACCTTCTCAGGCATCTCTTGCTTCTTGTGTCTGGATGTCAAATTTTCTATTCAATTCTGGTTTTTTCCTCAAGAATGCTTGAAAGTCCTCTATTCCACTGAATGACCATATTTTCCCCTGAAACAAAATACTCAGTTTTGCTGGGTAGGTAACCCTTGGGTTCATTCTCAATTCTTTTGCCCTCTGGAATATCATATTCCATGCCCTTTGATCCCTCAGTGTAGAAGCTGCCAGTAATAGCTGCCTGGGCTATTCTGATTGTGTTTCCACAATATTGAAATTGTTTCTTCCTGGCTGCTTGTAGTATTTTCTCCTTGATCTGGGGATTCTGGAACCTGGCTATAATATTCCTGGGAGTTTTCTTTTTGGGATCTTTTTCAGGAGGTGATCGGTGGATTCTTTCAACCCTCCGGATCTTTCAACCCTCTGGATCTAAAACATCAGGGCAATTTTCCTTGAGAATTTCTTGAAGGGTGATTTCTAGGTTCTTTCTTTGATCATGGCTTTCAGGTAGTCCAATAATTTTTAAATTGTCTCTCCTGGATCTATTCTCCAGGTCAGTGGTTTTCCCATGAGATATTTCACATTGCCTTCTAATCTTTCGTTTGTTTGGATCTGCTTAACAGCATCTTGATTTCTCATAAAGTCATTAGCTTCCATTTTCTCCAGTCTAACTCTGAAGGAATGAATCTCCTCAGTGAACTTTTGAGATTCTTTTTCCATCTGGCAAATTCGACTTTTAAGGCATTCTTCTCCTCATTGCCCTTTTGGGCCTCCTTTGCCATTTGAGTTAGTCTATTTTTTAAGGTGTTGTTTTCCTCAGTCAGGCTGTTGACCCTCATTTCATACTTTTCCTGCATCCTTCTCATTTCTCTTTCCAATTTTTCCTCCACTTCTCTTATTTGATTTTTAAAGTCCTTCTTAAGGTCCTCTATGGCCTGCAACCGCTCATGTTTTCCCCTGGGGCTTTTGGAGCAGGACTTCTGACCTCACAGTCCTTTTCCCGCTCTATGCCCCCAAATAGGAGTCTAGGGTTGCATTTTTCTGTTTCCTTTGCCTTGGCATGTTGCCACTTAATTGCTTGACTTTTGGGCTTGTTGCCACACTATGGCTTTAAGGCCAGATAGAGGAATTTTCATCCCGAACGTGTGGGGGCAACTTCCGTTTCTGGCAAGCTGTAAACCCACCCACAACTTCCACCCTAGGTCACAATCCAGATCCAGGGAGGTTAAAGCAAGAGCGATTACCCCCCAAGACTGATCGCTGGATCTCCCTACAATTAATTGCAGGCCAGGAGCTGGAAATACCTCTGAAAACTACAAAATGGCATGTCTCCTCAGCGGCTTCTAGCCCCCAGGGGAGGGAGCCGACGCATTCCCCCAAAAACAGGTCCCAAAGTCCATAGGACACTAACCTCTTACTTTGTCCTAGGCATGTCTATGTTGATAATTCTGGAGTCGCCACAGCTGCTGGTGTTCTGGGGTTCCTCCAGCCGGCTGCTGGCCCTGCCGCCCTGGGGCTAAAACCTCAGCTCACGCAGACCTGGGCTCCACTTGGCTCTGCTTCCTGCACTCTGCGCGTTGCATGCTGCTGGCTCCCAGACCGCTGTGCTGGTCCTTCCTACAGGGCTGCTGGGCTGTCCTCAACAGGAGGTTAGCTTCTCTTTGTCGTTCTGTGGGTGCTGGGGCTCCAGAAGTTGTTCAGAGTCCCCTTTTACATAGTTTGTGGGGAATCTGGGGGCAGAGTGGCTTGGATGAGCTGTTTCTACTCCGCCATCTTGGCTCCACCCACACAGAGATTTCTTAGGATAAGAACAGGAAATTTTATTCTCCTCCCCCCCCCCCCCAGAAGAGGGATGTCCTTCCCACAACTGATCATGAAGAGGAGGCCAGGGCTCTTTGTTTTATTAATATTGTACCAGCTTTGGTTAGGATATTTTCTAAACTTTTTGTAGTTCATTTTGTCATTCCAAAAGTATACATTAAGAATGGTATTGTATAGGAGTCAATTGCTTTAAATGTGCCATTCTCATTAGGTTGATTTCAGGATGCCAGTAAGTGTCTTAACATTTTTAGTCATAGTTTCCTTCTGGATAGTTCAATGCGTCTTGCTTAGAGTAGACAAAATATTTGTAAATGTCACTTTTATTTGTTGGTCCAGTTTGGTCTCTATATTTGACCTCAAACTTTTCTATCTTTTCTTTTTTTCTATCTATTCTAAAGTCTCTATCTTTCATTGGAGTATGCTAAGTATTTCACACTTACCAATTTCAGTTGACATTTTGATATCATTAGGAATGATTTTATGTGATAGTGGAGCTATTTAATATATTTTTGGTGGAACCATAAAACATGATGTTATTTCTACATGTCAAATGACTAATAAGATGTTTTGGTTTGCCTCTCTCTTTAATATGGAAGCCATGTTTAGTTCCATTTAACAGAAACTGATGGATTTAAGGATAGGAAGAACCATAATGGGCTTAGATTGTCTCTATGAAAAAAATCTCATTTCACAATATTTTTCTTGATATTATCATGTTGATGATGTGCTTTAAAGAGAGAATACTTTTCTACATGGACACAAATATTTTAGTGATCTCACTATATACTTGGATCAGTTTTATATATTTATAGCACATGAATAAGCCATGAATGAGGAATTGAATCAAAGGTTTTGCCATGATTTTTAAAGGCATTGTAAATGTGCTTTTGAGAGATGTGTTCAACAATGGCTGAATCTATAACACTTTACTCTTTAAACGCCAGGGAGTTTTTGGCAAATTCTTTTTGTTACTCAGCCAACATACTGTTTTCTTGTGTTTATAAATTTTTCTTTGTGGTACAAGCTGTGAATGCTTTGTATAAAGTCCATGGACATGTTCTTGGCCTGATATTAGAGGGATCAAGTGTTTTCATCTTTGGGTAACAGTTATGTGATCCCTTCTATTAAGAAAGATGGGATCAGGCTTGAATGTGAGAAGCTGGTAAAGTGTTTTGCTAGTATAGCCTTATTTATCCAGGAAGTTAGATTATATCTCTATCTGTCTATCTATCTATCTATCTATCTATCTATCTATCTATCTATCTATCTGTCTGTCTCTCTACCTCTCTATCTCTCTATCTCTATCTAATGTCTATAGATATATGTCAGTAGGACAGGAGAGAAGTCATCAATGTATTCTGATCCAAGAACCACTGTGGCTGTGATTATTCTGAGAAAAGATAGTCCACCAAGTCTTACCTGGTCTTGAAGGAGGGAAAGAGCTGAAATATCAAGAGGTGAGAAGTGTCACGTTCCAATCTTAAGCATTTGAGCCAATAATTTTGGATTTTTTTTTGCCCCCATTTGGCCCCATTCTGGTCCCACTACTTTCTAGTTTTGCAAAGAAATTGATTTTGGTCACTTCCTTGACATAATTGTTCTTTCATTCATTATATTAATAGTATACAAGCTTTTCTGTTCCTTGTTTGATGTAACGTGTATTTCTCTGTGTCGGACTTCTTAGGACTGTAAAGAGGAACAGAAATTTTCCACATCTTATTTCTTTGAGGTGGAGGAGGTGGTGGGAGTTCATTCCTGTAATTTCTTTGCTTCTCAAGCTGACATAGTAAAGGTTTTGATTGATGTCAAATTCTTTATGTTGTTCTTTGTGTTGCTTTGACTCCTGGTAGGCCTTAGCTTTTTGACTTCACCTTTTGAGTTATTATTATCCCATTCTTTTTTTTTTTAATGAAATGATGGTAATAATGCCAAGTTCTAATTACTCCACATTCTTTGCCTGACATTGACAAAAGCTGCTGAAAGGCAAAGTGAAAGGGTACACAGGATATGGTTTGTCTCCTTCTAAGTTCTTGCCCAGGGTCAGTCAAATCTATTTCTCATTCTCCCCACCCTTTCACTGCCTAGGATTTTTGTCTCGCTTCTGCCCTCTGGACAAACTTTCCTTTAAGTTCTGACATTCCTTCTGGGTATGGGCTTTGATCACAAGATTTAGAGCTGGAAGGAATCTGACAAATGACTTAATCTAACCCTCACATTTAACAGATGAGAAAACTAAGTCCCCAAGAAGTGACTTGCCTAGAGTCACACCAGTGATAGTAGTAGAGCCAAGATTTAAACCAGGTCCTTTGATCCTCAATCAAGTTTTCTTTTCACTACAAATCCTGGCCTTTTAAGCTCCTTTCCTCGGGAAGTTTTGGCTGCTCACACCCCACAAGATTACCCTGAACTTCTCAAATGCTGTTCTGGAATCACTTCTGTGTCCTTGCTGACCTTGTCACTGCTGTGAAACCACCATGTTTTTGTTGCTTACCAATTTCTCCAGGGTTTTCCCCTCCTGGATCTTTCAGCCACTGGCTTCATTTCTCAGTATAATCCAGTTTTTCCAAACTAAATTTGGCTACAGAACACTTAGGGGCTTGAATATTATCAGTGGATGCTAGAAAGAAGGTGCATAGATGGGGCTGTGTATATGAGAGATGAACTATGTGTGTGTGTGTGTGTGTGTGTGTGTGTGTGTGTGAGAGAGAGAGAGAGAGAGAGAGAGAGAGAGAGAGAGAGAGAAAGAGAGAGAGAGAGAGAGAGGGAGAGAAAACAGGGCTAGGTTGGACTACATCAGAGATTGTGGGAACAAATGGTCAGGTATGATGTGAGGGGGCCAGCAGCTCTGTATTGTGCTTTATGTAGCATCTGGGTGTCACAGCCAGTGCTTCAATTCCGACTGTCTATGTATGAATTTATAGTTGGGTTGTAGATTGCTCTTGAGCTGAGAGATCGGACCAGCGATGGTGTGAGTGGCATATTTGACCCTTAGCAGCTGAGTTCCTGAGAGAAAGGGTGCTCAAGGATGGACACTGAGATAGGACTTTGAAATTTATTGACAGATGGGTTGTTTTGTTTTGTTTTAAGGGTCCTTCATCATAAAAGAGGGTTCTATTGTGATTGAGAAATTATAGTGACATGAAAAAAATTAAATCCTCAGTGTAACTTAAACAAATCAAATGTGTTGCTAGAGTCCATCAATAATGTTCTAAAGCCAACAGAAATTAGGATGATGATGATGAGAGGCAGTGCTGCATAGTGGATAGATATCTAGCCTTAGACTCAGGAAGATCTGGGTTCAGGCCCTGCCTCCGTCATTGGCTGTGTGACCCTAGTTAAGTCACTTAACCTTCTAGTGCCCTGGGTAGTTCTCTAAGACAATAACCTGCAGAACAGTTATAGATCTGGTTTCCTAGAGGGAATGTCTTCACCTTCAGTGCCCTGCCCTAATGAAATCATAGGTCTGGAGGGGTTAAAAAGAAAGAAGAGGGTACTTTGTAGAACTATAGAAGAAATAAAGCCTATTTTCAATATAGAAAAACTGTAACAGTGAAAATGTTGATGCACAATTTAATGCTTAATATTTTAAAGGAAAAACTACAGAATATCAATTTCTCATGTATGTACTCCCTTCACATTACTCCACTGTATTCTATTCACATTGGAATTGCCGGGTTCTCCAGAACACGGTTTGGGAAATACTTATTTGGTCCATCTGCATGGAGCCATGTCAGTCCCGCACTGCTGTCATAGGCTTGACAGGGAGCCTGCCACCCATTTCTAGAGAAAGGCTGTTTCCATAGCACTCCTGTTTTATGTATCATGACTTCCCTTACCTATCTAGCTCCTCCATGCCCAGACTGCTCATCTGATTTTTTTCCCCTTCACTCCATTTCCACTTTCATTCCCTGGCTAGAACAGACCAAAAACGTAACTCACAGCACCTTTACACATCCTTAAGACATGTGCATAAACCTGTATATTCTACTCAGAAAAAAGCTCCCATTTTGGCAGCTGGGCTGGCTCCCATTTCAGTAAGTTCCTCCTTCCCAGCTCCTCTGTGGGTCTTTGATATAAAAGTTATTTGGCACAGGCCAGCTACAGATTATGCTTTAACTAGCCTAGCATTCATAGCATTGTGCAGCATGCTTCAGGCCTCCAGCAGACCCATTTGCAGTTCTTAAAGGGTATTCTTCCTCTGTTTTAATGTTTTAAATGTTTTAAAAGCACATTTGACCAAATTACAACATACATAGTTTTAAAACGAAGTTAGACTGGTTTCCTCTTACCCCTTCTTCCTTTGCCAGGGAGCAGTTTATGCAGCAGGGTCTCAGCCTTTACTTTCTGTCCAAGATGTGAGCAAAAGTCTTCATTGTGTTGGCTCGAAGTGAGCAGCTTTGCACGTTGTCTTAAAGGTGAAGGGATGCTGCACATAGGGTTAATTGCTTGGTGAAATCCAGAAGGTGTGTTCTGTGGCATACTTTCTATAAATGTGTTGTCCTTTAATTTTTTAAGAGATGGCATCTCCCCCATCTTATTCATACTCTGCTGTTGGCATAAGCTAATTAGAAGTCACTAAAGGGGAAAATGTATCCTCCATGGTGCTGAGATTATCCTGGGAGGGTCTGCTGATAACCCAGATCATGACTGCGTTTACAGATGTTCCTCTACAGGGAGTCAGATGGTTAGATTTCTTTCTTCCTTTCTTTCTCCCTTCTTTCCTCCCTCACTTCCTCTGTCCCTCTCTTTTAATGACTATTTTTGGGGCCTTCCTAATCAGAGTGAATGTAAATACTAACCATTTCCCTTCGGACCAGCAACCCCGAGGGTCTTCCCGTCCCAGTTTGCTTTTTTTTTTTTTAATTAAAGGGGCCTTCCCTTCACTCACTTCTTAAAGAGGCCTATTCACTGAATGGCATTATCTCACTCTAAGTGAGACCCTGAAAAGGCCTTAGCCTAAAAGGGCCAAGGTCTCCCATAGCATCCTGGGCCATCTCCAGTCATCCTGATGAATATCTGGTCACTGGACCCAGATGGCTCTGGAGGAGAAAGTGAGGCTGGTGACCTTGCACAACCCTCCCTCGCTCAAATCAAAGTCAACTGCAGGTCATGGCATCATTCCCTGATGTTGTGGTCGTCTTTGGGAACAAAGGACAAACACAAAATGGAGTCAAGGAAAACTCACGTTTTAAAAGTCTAGGTGGCAAGTCACCACTGAAAAGTAATGGCTCATTTTCATTTTTGTTCCCTTTCTAATGCCTTTCATTCTCATTACAGGAGAGCTCCTTTTGAGTTTCACTCTCTTTGGCTTAATCATTCACAGGCACTGAACTTGAGGTATTTTCTAACACAAGAAAACAAAACCAAAAGACCAGAAGACTGCTCCACTGGGCAGTGACTTTACTGTTATTCAGCTCTGTGTCACCTGAGAGGACAGCAGCTGTTTGAAAATTAGAATGCTTTCCTTGCCTAAAATGCTACCATTTGCAAACATTTGTGAACACAAGGGATAATGATGCGCCTAAGTCTGTGGAGAATTGTGTAAGACACTATGTTTCTCATCTGTCAGCAGGCTCTGATTTCACAAGGAATTCTCCTTCTCATCATTCAGGTTCATAATCTACAAAGCTCAGGTTCTTAGCATTGAAAACTATTTAAGTTTGGGTATACTGGTATGAGAGTGAAGAAATCAGAGTCCAGATAAAAGCAGGGCTGGAAAAGATTACCCTGATACTCTTACTCCAGTCCACATATTCTTTTGGGTTGGGTTTGGGTTTGCTGCAAACTGTAACATTATACTATGATGTCCCCAAATATTTAACAACCAGCACTCTGGAAAAAATATTCAACATGCACTTTTAATTTGGATTATGAACATTTTCTCCATCACTTTTTTAAGTTTAAACAATCAACAAAACAACAAATCAAACTCTGACTTGTGGCATTGACTAATTTCTGAGGTAAAAATGCTCACACTAAAAATGTAATGGCCAGCTCTCATGAACTGTTTTGAGTGGGCTCCAGTATACCCATGCCTATATCCATGTCCCACTTTTTTTCTTTAATTTGAGATTGTAGGTTCATAGTGTATCACCCCCTCTGGGCTTATTTTCTCAATCTCTCCATACACTGACAGGATGTGTCTCCAGAGAGTGGCAGTTTCTCCCCTCTGGGTTTTAGGGTAACCTTGAGGGCTTGTGGGATGTCTGGTATTATTGATCAGAAGCCTTCTATCTGATATGCTCCCCATTGATTATAAATTAACTAGTCAGAATTAATTAGCTTTGTAGAAAGGGGTATTTACAGAAATAATATAGTAAGAATAATTTGCAGTACCAGATCTTAAACTATATTATAATATAAATAATAATATTATTATTAAAGGTATCTGGTACTGGCTAAGAATTAGAAAGGTGGATTGATGGAATAAAGTAGACATACAATTCACAGCAGCAAATAAACATAATAACCTTATATTTGACAAGTGTAAAGACTTAAGATTTGGGGATAAGAATTTATTATTTGGTGAAAATTGTTGGGAAAATAGGAAAGCAGTATGGCAGAAACTGGGCATAGATCAATGTTGTACACCATTTACTAAGAGAAGGTCAAGATGGATACATGACCTAGATGATAAAGAGAGATTTTATAAGAAAATTAGAACACATAACATATTATTTATTAGACTTATGGATAGGTGAACAATTTATGAGTAAAAAAGAGATAGGGAGCAAAGTTGGGGACAAAATGGATCATTTTGATTATATTTAATTAAAAAGGTTTTGTACAAATAAAACAAATGTAGCCAAGATCAGAAGGAAAGCAGAAAATGAGGGGGGAGATTTTATAGGCAGTTTATCAGATAAAGGCCTCATATCTAAAATATATAAAGAACTTTGTCAAATATATAATGATATGAGTCATTCCCTAACTGATAAATGGACAAAGGATATAAACAGACATTTTTTTGAAGAAGAAATCAAAACAATTTATGTTCATGGAACCTTCACAGAACAAAACCCCTTAGTAAAAGAATTTGTTTTGTAAAACTCGGATTCAGTCAAAAGACTGTACCCAAAGATCTAGAAGGCCACATGTGGGCCTTGAGGCTACAGGTTTCCTGCCCCTGCCTAAATCATTATTGATTAGAGAAATGCAAATTAAAACAACCTTGAGGTATCTCTTTACACCTACAGGACTGGCTAAAATGATAGGGAAAAGTAACATGTTTGGAGATGATCTGGACAAAGTGGGACACTAATTCACTGTTGGTAGAATTGCAAACTGATCCACCCATTTTGGGGAGCAATCTGAATTATGTCCAAAGTTATTAAACTTACCCTTTGACCTAGCAGCACCACTACTTGGTCTATTTCCAAAGATAATTAGGGGAAAAGGAAAAGAACCTATATGTTCTAAAATGTTTATAGCAGCTCCTTTGTGATGGCAAAGAACTGGAAATTGCAGGGATGCCCATTAACTGGGAAATGGCTGAACAAGTTGTGGTATGTGATTGTGATGAAATACTATTGTGCTATAAGAAATGATGAGCCCTGGGCAACTAGGTGGCCCTGGAGTCAGGAGGGCCTGAGTTCAAATTTGACCTCAGACACTTAACACTTACTAACCATGTGACTGTGAGCAAGTCACTTTACCCCAATTGCCTTGCCTTCCCTCTCCAAAAAAAAAGGAAAAAGAAAAAAGAAATGATGAGCTTGATGATCTTAGAAAAACATGGAAAAGACCTGCATAAAATAACGAAGAGTGAAATGGGCAGAAGCAAGAGAACCCTGCATATAATAACAGCAATATTGTTTTAAGAATGACTCAGTGGGGGCGGCTAGGTGGCACAGTGAGTAGAGCGCTGGCCCTGGAGTCAGAAGGACCTGAGTTCGGATCCGACCTCAGACACTTAACACACACACAAAAACCTAGCCGTGTGACCTTGGGCAAGTTACTTAACCCCAACTGCCCTCCAAAAAAAAAAAGCCAAAAAAAAAATGACTCAGTGAATAAATTGTCTGTTATAAATACCCAAATAAAGGATGTGTGAAGAAAGACGCTGTCTACATCCAGAGAAAGAATTAATAAATAGAAGTATTTATAGAATAATTTTACATATTTATACCTATTTGTGTTTAACAGTAGCCATCTTTAGGGTGGGGAAGAAATTTACATGATAATTTTGTTGCATATTTGAAAGGAATATCAAGTTGTACATTGTAGATTTACAGTTTTACATGCAATCATCTTTTTATTGTATTATGTTATGGAAATGCCTGTTTTATTGCATAAATTATAAATTAGAAAAAGATTAATTGGTATGAAAATATCCATCCAAAGTCCGGGATACAATGTCCCAAACATTTTTACAGAGTCCAGGGGAAGTGGGCTCAGGCTTTGATAGTGCATGTGGCCAAAGAATAAATCATGGCTCCCTGGTGTATGGAACTCTCTGCTCAGATCTGGGGGTTGATGCCTTTGTCCAGCCCTGAAGTTGCTTTTCCTGGACCAGTCTGGTTAACCTTGGGCCCCTGTTGCTCCTGGGATGTTACTACCATCTCTGATGGAAAGTTCACATCTTCTAACCTTTAGAAGTTCACAAGGTCATCTTCTCCGTCATTGGGGAGGAAGTTACTCCTTCTCAGCTTACAGCCCTTCCCCTCTCATCCTCCCTTGATGCCCTTTGGCACAGGTGCAAGGAGTCTTCCTTCTCAAGGAGACTATGTAACCTGGCCTCCTTTTCTTGCTTGAATCTCTTCTCTGAAATACATAGAGCCAGAGGTCTGTAATTTTTTTTTTACACTAATTCCAGTACATTTCTGATTTCATCTGAAGGTTCCTCATCAATCCCCCTGATGGGTTAAGGGCTTGTTCAGACCTTGCTTATGCCTTTGACTGATTGATCTGATAGAAATGTCTAGGTCTTGTTCATAACTATTCTATAGTTTTGGTGGATTGATTCTGTAACTCAGATAGACTTTCTTGATAAAAGGTATCAGGGCATAGAACTTCTTTTTGGTTCTAATATATGCAGTTGAGTAGTGTGGGACACTCCTCTTAAAATAAATGGGATCGTAGATTTAGAGCTGGAAAGGGACCTTAGGGACCATATAAATGTAGTGAAGCTGAATGATCCTTTAGGGACTGTGCTGGGCAGCATGTGCTTAGAGCTCCTCGGGGAACTTTCAGGGGGCTCCAAGGACATGGTGGTGACTCATTACTTGGGCCTTTTGGAGATGATGAATTTATTGGGTGCTACTGGCCATTTAATTGCCTGCTGCTGAAAAGACTTGGCTTTTGAGAATGATGTGTCCAATCCTCAATGGTCTCTTGGTCTTTCCCCACCCTATTACAACATTAATGGGTATGTGGTCTTATATATATTAATAGAAAGAACAACTTCCTGCATAGTCTCTTGACAGCTACTTTCTCACGTGACAAGTAGTGTGTTCTCTGTCTCTGGGAGGTTGGGGGCAGCCAGGGAATGGCACTCATTCCTCTAAGGTTTCAATTTGATGAGTTTGTGCCCAAGCCTCTGCCAGCCTTTTTTGTTTTTTGTTTCTTTTCCTAAATAGGTAATCCTGTAAGTTCAGAAGGTCAAGAGGTTCATGAAGATAGCTGTTCAATATTCACCATACTCTGAGTGGTAATGACCCTGGAGCAGCAGGCTGGTGACAAAATAAACTGAAAACAGTGGTCACCAGAAAGAAGAATGGTCCAAGTTGGGCCATTTGATTGGGTGGTGCTGAGCCAAAGTAAAATGTCTGATTAGTGGTCTTGCAGAACTGCTTTATATCTTGAAAATGTTTAAATATTAGCTTCTTTGCTAATTGTGACTTTAGTCATAATTTGTTACTAAATATTGTTATAATTTATATAACTATAATTACATATTATATAATAATATATTACATATAATTTATATAACTATTAGCTATAATTAATATAACTAATATTAGCTATAATTAGTTACTAAATATTATTTTAAGTTAATTTTTTGTCAGATATGAACTTGTGAGTGTTCTTTGTTTAATATGCTGTTTGTGTGTAGGAATAAATTAGTCATTCCATACTGGATTAAAAGTATACATTCAGTACCTTTTTAAAAAAATTTCTATTCCCCCAACCTCTCTTTTGGAAGGCTGAACCTCACCCAAAATCCATTAAGACCACGCACCCAGCAAAACAGCATAGACTCCACAAGAAGAGAAAGCATAAACTATCTAAGTCTATTAGAACACAAATACAAAGTGAGAATACCAAGCTGTTGTATTTATGTGAGCATTGGAAGTCTAGCTCTTCACTGGTTAAAAGGTTAGGCTCATTAGGATTGAAACCCTTCCAAATTCCATGCCTGGACACAGAACAGTATGCAACAGAGATCTCAGTCTCTCTTAGTGGGGGAGAAAGTGGCATAATACCTGCCCGAAACAGAACAGGGTGTGAATGCTATACCCCAGCCTCTGTGGGTCTGGCAGCAGTTCCTTAAGGTGAGGTGGTCCCAGCCTTCTCATTTTATGGATGAGGAAACTGAGGTCCAAAAAGTTGTGACTTGGCTATGTCACCCAGGTAGCAAGTAGCAAGGCTGGAACATGGACCTGGGCCCTCTGATTCCAAAGGCAGCATTATTTAGAGGAGATAGATCTCGTATTCCTTAGGCATCATCTTCGTGGAAGAGAACCTTTTAAGAATACACTACAGGGATCAAGACAGACAAGATGTCTTTTAGTTCAGTTCACTTCAGTTCAGCAGACTTTATTAAGCACATATCACTGTACTGGGTGCTGCAGGTACAAGCTGACAATAACAGAGTTTCCCCCGCCCAGGGGGCCTTGCATCAAACTCATTAAGTGTTACCAGGCACACAGCTGCAGGACAGTTATGCCCCAGGATGGTTCTTTTATTTCTATTCCCATTGCTAACACCATCCCAGTTCAGATGCCCATTGCTTGAATTATTATGTAGACTCCCAGTTAGTCTGCTTTTAGCCTTGTTCTTCAATACCACCTCCACACTGCAGCCAGATTATGATAACACTATGATTTTGATAATCACAGCCTAGCAAAGACCAAACTCCTGATCTTGGCATTCAAGGTCCTCTGCAATCTGGCCCCACTCTACCTTTTGAGGCTTATTTCCCATTTTTTCTC
The DNA here is from genome assembly GCA_011680675.1 of Gymnobelideus leadbeateri. NCBI lineage: Eukaryota > Metazoa > Chordata > Mammalia > Diprotodontia > Petauridae > Gymnobelideus > Gymnobelideus leadbeateri. The sequence goes on from WOXC01008675.1 coordinate 18,469, forward strand.
CACATGCACCTTAGTCTTCACCCAAACTGGAGCATAAAACTTTTCCTGAATATACACTGTATTTTCCCATTTCTACATCTGGGCCTATTCGATGACTTTGCAAAGCTACCCTCCCTCTCTTGCCCCCAAATCTTGTCTATCCTTCTAAACTCAACTGAAATACCATTTCCTCTATGGAGTTTTCCTTCATTTTAATAATTTCCTAGAACAACTACTAGCAAGAATGACCAAGAACTGAAGGTCTTACTTGTATCAAGTGTTAGGGGAAGGGGTTGGAGATAATTTTGTAAGGGTTTGCATAGAATGCAGGTTATTTGAATTTTTGATGTGACCAAATGGCTATCTATGGTCATATGACTGGCAATCATTTCTCAAAGGACACCCAGTAAACACACCTCTAGTTTCCAGATGGTTATCAGGGAGTGTTCCTTTTTGTTTCTGGAAGGCAATTGGGGTTAAGTAACTTGCCCAAGGTCACACGGCTAGGTTTTTGTTTGTGTGTGTTAAGTGTCTGAGGCTGGATCCGAACTCAGGTCCTTCTGACTCCAGGGCCAGCACTCTACTCACTGCGCCACCTAGCCGCCCGAGAGTGTTCCTTTTTAAAAAAAAATGGAAGAATGATTTCATTGTGAAAAAGAAGAAGAGGATCTATAGAGGCAGAAGGTATGTTCTGGGCTTAAGGGACTAAATTTCTGAGGCAGGAGAGGAAGGACAATTGTGGTGCCATAGTCACTGTTAGGGGAAAGACCATCCTATAAAGGTCAAGGGAAGAGAGAATAGGGTTGATTGGTTAGGGTGACTCCCTGCTCTGGGGGTACTGAGGCAGCTTTGTGACAATTTTGATAATAGTAGAGAGGTCTACTATCTTTCCAGGGTACGTATTTAGGAGTGACAGAGAATCTTCCCAAACTTGTGTGACTATTACTCATTTATGATGATGCACATAGATACCAATGGTGCTTCCAGAAAGAATTTAGGAAGCATTGCTAAAGGTTATAGTCTTGAGCAGAAACTAAGAGCCTAAGGGTAATAGACACTATTTTATCACTGATGTGGCTTGAGAGCAAGGAATTCTGAAGAGAAAGCAGACTTGGAAAGTGAACAGCTGGTTGAAAAGATGGTGTCTGAGGATTCAGTTTGGATTGTTGGATCATGACTGAAAAGAAAGGAAGCAACTCTGGGCAACTCTACCAAGGACTAGTAAAAATGTCTTTGCCTGGAGTCTTGCACTACTAAGCAAAAGGTCCACCATTTCCATATTCCTTACAACAATAATTTCTATTTCCACTCATGACAGAGACCATTTCCTACAGGAGTGGAAGCCTTGGTATCTCCATCCCCTGATTGGTGACTGCCTCTCTTGGAAGACTTTCAGGAAAGCTTTACCCTTCTTCACCTGATCTTTTCTAGCCACTTCTTCCATATTCTCCAAAAACCACAACCACAACCACCACCTTACTGACTTGTAGATGTTCCCTGCTTTTTGGTCTGGAATGAAGAATCATGATCAACTCTTACTGCTCCTGAATGGAATCCACAATGTGGATCTCCTCTTCATCAACACTATAATTTCTGGACCAAAGTGTCCTTCCTTGGCCACCACTTTGCTAACCTTGTTGTTTTCTCTGTTAGAATGTAAGGTACAGGGGGCAGGTAGGTGGAGCAGTGAATAGAGCACTAGCCCTGGAGTCAGGAGGACCTGGGTTCAAATCCAGCCTCAGACACGTGACACACTAGCCACGTGACCTTGGGCAAGTCACTTAACCCCAATTGCCCTCCAAAAGGAAAAAAAAAGAATGTAAAGTACTTGAGGACAGGAAGCATCTGGACCCAAAGTCAAGAAGACCTGAATTTGAGTCTGGTCTCAGACACTTACTAGCTATGTGACCCTGGGCAAGCCACTGGGCCTCTATCTACCTCAGTCTCCTCATTTATAAAATAAGGATATGTAATAGCATCCACCTCCTATGGTTATGTTAAAGTGCTTTGTTATTCTTAAAGTGCTATATAAATGTTACTGCTATCATTATTGCTTGTATATGGTAAGTACTTAACAAATACTTTTTTATTCATTTATTCTAATGGAAGAAAGAAAATTGTCGCATTTTCCTACGAAGATAGATTACTTATAAAGAGAGCTTCTGATCTGGAAAGAAGAAGAGCAGCAGAGATGCCCAGAAATCAGTGGGAGACAAAATCTCAGAAAAGAGCTGGTAATAGAAACCAAAATCTCAGAGGCCTATATACAAATGTATAAAGTATGCAGAATGAAGGCAAAACAGGGATTTTAACACAAGAAGTCAATGTTGATCTCCTGACTATTATTGACACCCATGACTTTGGAAAGATATATGCCTTACTTAAATATAGGTATATTCCTCTGTAGTTCTGGAAGGGTATATACCTTACTCAAAAGGAACATGGTAAGCAAAAAAACCTTGGTTGGGATATTTGAGTTTGATATATTAGAATATATACTCATGTGAGGAAATCCAGGAACCAGAAGAGTGAATAGGCTTTGATCAAAAATTAACCAAAATAGAAACAGAAGGGCTGTTTTCATCAGAGTATGCCATAGGCCAATACAAGAATTTTTCCACTTTCTAGGTGCAAGGGATACAGAGGCAAAAACAAAACTGTTGCTCTCCTCAAGGAACTTCTGTTCACTGGGGGAGCAGGGAGTTGCAGCACATTCACTGGTAAATAATAAAATAAAATATTAAATACTAAAATAAATGCAAAAGTATTTCAAGATGAAAAGTCTGGAGGCTAGGACATCAGGAAAGGATCCCTGATACCTGAGTTGTTCTTTGGAAGGAAAGTAGGGGTTCTTTGATATAGAAATGAGGGCATGCTCTATAGGAAAGGAGGACCACTTGTAGAAAGGCAAAAAGTCAGGGAAAAGAACGTAGGCAGCAATCTGCAGGCCAGTTTGACTGGAATGGAGAATGTGTGAAGGGGAGAATCTTTGCGTATCCCCAAATTCTGCAAGTCACTGGGACAGAGAGAGGAAATGGGTGAGGAGCTCAGGAAACATAACAAAAAAAGAGGTATGATGTAGTGGTGGTGGACAATTTAAATTACCTAGATACCTGCTTGAATTTACCTTTTGCTAAAAGAAGACAAACTTTCTTCACATGCCTTAATGAACATTTCAGTCATCAAATAAAAAGTCGGAGGAATCAATAAAAGAAGTTTTCTTTTGGGGGCAGCTAGATGGTGCAGTGAATAGAGCACCAGCTCTGGAGTCAGCTGGACCTGAGTTCAAATTGGACCTCAGATGCTTAACAAAAAACTAGCCATGTGACCTTGGGCAAGTCACTTAACCCCAATTGCCTTACCTTCCCCCTCCCAAAAAAAAAAAAAAAAGCAAGTTTCCTTTATGGGTTTGATTTTCAACACCAAGGGAGAACTTCTGGGATAAAATAATCAGAACCTTAGGAAGGATTGACTACTTTGTTTTGGAAATTATGATAAGGAAGGAGGGAAAAACCAGGCATAGTCTTAGGTGCACCCAAGATTTTAGGGGAGCAGATTTAAAAGGAAGTAGAGGGAGATAATCAGAGCCTAAAATTCTATAATCAAAAGAGAAGAAACTCTCAAGGATGAACTTCTTAAAAAAAATACCAAGAAAAACAGTTCTAGGGGTAAGGAAAGGATGGAGTTGTCTAAAGAGAATGGTATGGATGCATCAACCAACTTGAATTTTAGGAAGATACAGATAGAAGATGGAAACAAGGGCTGGTGACAGGGCAGCTAAGTGATCCAGTGGAGAGAATGCTGGAGTCAGAAAGACTCACCTTCCTAGGTTCAAATCTAGCCTCAGATACTTACTAGCAGTGTGACCCTGGGCAAGTCATTTAACCCTGTTTGCATCAGTTTCCTCATCTATAAAATGAACCGGAGAAGGAAATGGAAAACCATTCCACTATCTTCATGAAGAAAACCCCAAATAAGATCATGAAGAGTTAGACACAACAGTGAACTGGGGGTTCGTGAAGAATTTTAAGAACAAAAAGACTATTAAAAACAAAACAAAACAAAACAACCAAACTATATTTGGGAAAGAGGAAGACCAAGGAAGGCATGGGACTATAATAAATCTTGGAGAGAAGGAAGAATGACTCACCTCTTTATTTTGTTTCTGTTTCTCTGTCAAAGAGAATGGTCTCTGGACAGGAAAGGCCAGAACAAAAATGGCTATTAGGGAGTTGATAACTTAGATAAGTAAGGGAATAGTAAAAGACTACCTTGCTGCCTTTGCTAAGTTCAAGACACCGGGCCTAGATGGATAACCAGGGGAATGAAAGAACTGGCAGGTATGATTACTGAACCCCTCGTAGTTATCTATGAAAAATTGTAGAGAAAGGAAGAGCGATGCTGAAGGGTTAGAGAAGGTCAGATGTTGACCCAGTTTTCAAAAAAGGGAAGAGAGTGGAGTCTACAAATTATAGACCAGTGAGTTTGCTTTCGATTGCCAGGAAAATTCTAGGACATACCCACATCTCAACCCACATTTTGTCACATGTAAATATCTTAGGGTTTTAAATGTATTTTTGATACTCTATTAAATGTTTTAAATGGTATCACCCACTATAATAGAACTAAAATTATGCAATGGGAAGTGGTAATAAAGTATGGTTTGGTTGGACATTGTGATGAGGTAGTAAGAAGTCACTTGTAGATTTGTTCTTACATGTTGTGTGAAGCTTATGTGCTTTATGGCAGGGAAGTCTGGGAGGGTTTATAAATGCTCAATTATGCAGTGAAACTCAATATGTCGTAGACTGCTGTGTCTGAATGTTATTTGCTTGACATCATTACTATTTCTAATCCTGTATTCCAAATCGTTTTGTAGTTTGTATATACCGATGGTGCATTATTTTAATTCTTAGGATGCACCATGTGTCAATCATCTGAATAGTTTTTGCTATATGTGCAGTAAGTTATCTTTCAAACTTCAGAGATGAAATTTTTTACTCCTCTTGTCAAGAGAGTACATGAACTCCATCGTGGTTGTAAAATAGGTGATGAGTTAAGACTTAGGTTCCCTCACTTATGCTATATCATGTGTGTCAGACTGGATATGGGGGCCTCAACACATGTCATTTGTAGTTCCTATGATTTGGAGAGAACAAAAAAGATCATTCAGGAGATTGTTGTTTTTGCTTAATAAATATATTAGAGATAACTTCCAAATCTCTCCTCAGTTCTAAGATTTAAAAAAAATGCAGTGAACAACTACCTGTATCTATACCCAGACCTTGAAAAGTGTAATTTTGATGAAGAAGATGAACCTGATGTTTCAGATTATAACGAGAAATTAAAATGACAGGCAAGCTAGGTGGTGATCCCTTATTGGAAGCAAGCTTTCCACCATTAAGTACAAATCTCATAAATCAAGGAAATTAAATGACTTTGGTCATAATGTTAACTTATTCCCAAATCAAGCTGACTCTTTTAACTTCTAGGCTAAAAGCATGGATTCTCCTATAAGGAGATACCAAATACATTCAAAGCGTGAAACTTCTCTTGAGAAGCATTAAGTAGAAAGTTCTTGGCATCTCTATAAATATCTGAAAGTGATTGCTCTTTTACTATGAGTTGTATTTACCAAATACTCTTACTTTATTTGACAATGGGAGCGCAATACACTACAACTTCCTCCCCTCTCCCCATCAAAAAAACTTCTTCCTGAAAAATATAAGTGCTATCAGTGATGAACATGAGTACTATTTCCATAAAGAAATATCTAGAATGGAAAAGAGATACCAGGGCAAGTATAATATAAGATGTATTTTCCATATATGTATATATCATGTGTATATATGTGTGTGTGAGTGTGTGTGTTTGTGTGTGTATGTAACTCTTGCTTTAAGAGGCAAATGGAATGGAGGTAATGGAAGTAAGGGTTTTAAGTGATACTTTAGAGACACTGATTAAAGTGATGATTTGAGAGGAACTGAAGAGTTGCCTTATCATGGCTGGAGAAAAACTAGAGAAGACAGAGCAAAAGATGGAAAGCCTTCTTTTTTGATGGAATTGCTGTAACCTTTTATCTTTCAAAGAGAATGAAAAGAACTTAACTGCTATCCTGAATGAAATAGTGTTTGTAATGGTCTTCCCAGACCCTTAATAGGCCTAGGGAATTTGAAGCTCTTCTCTGCCCTTTAATGGGCCTTACTTGAAGCTGAATAAGAGACACTTGATTAGGGGAGGTTTGTTTTTCAGGAAGACACATACCTTTTGTTATTTTGTAATTAGGCAGTGGGTCCTCTGACCCTGAAGAAGGCTATACATACTCCAAGGTGAGGTTTTGCTTTGGGGCTCAGTTATGGGACAAGTTGTGTGATGTGGCCAGATGAGACTCTGGGTAGCTGTTGAGCCCCCCGGCTTTGAAAACCCAGATGTTGATGCTCCTCTCTCTGGTAAGTAGCTATGCATGTATGTAATGGTCAGACAGTTAGGAGCCCTGTCTGTTGTTCTGTTGAATTGTGTTATTTTCTCAGTCTGTACTTTTTGTCTTTGTAATTTTTGTATTTTCTGAAGTTCAGGGTGCTGACATTTTCCTCAGAACTAAGTGAATGATAATCATGTTTGATTAAAGTAAGATTGTTAATCCTTTTGAGTTGCTTTCCTTTAGAAAAGCATATTAAAGAACCTGTGCTAGCAGCCATCCTGGGTATGCTTGGGTGCTTGCTGTTATGGTGTTCAAGTGTGTTCTCAGAAATCAAGAGAATTCATCTACTGTTACAGTGAAGGTTGAGGTGACTCATTGAATTTGAGGCGACTCAAGAATGCTGTGAGCAGTCTTATAAGTAAAGTATTCTAGATTATTATGTATGTCTTTGCTTTGTCATTGATTTCATTGTTAATAAATTGCTTATTGAGTAACATAATATTAATTAAATCCTAACAGATTAAAGGGTTTAGCATATAGATATGAAAAAACTGTTGCAAAAAGGAGGTTTCTTCATTTTGTTAAATAATACTTGATGAATTGCTAGGGTCTCTGAGCTTATTTGAGAAATTTTTGAAATTTTATTAATTAGGAAGTATACAAACATGCCCCGGGATTACATTAGACTTTGGGATAATCAGATTAAATATGAGAATGAGCTGAGTAGCATGTGGAAAAGTGACCTACAGGTGAAGTTGGTTGACCTATGCAATCCAGTTACACGTTGGGGGTATCTTCCTAATGCTACTACATCTAGGTAACGTAGAGACATCAAAAACTGACACCTTTGAAGTCACCTGGGTTAACCCCTTCACTTTACAGTCAAGAAAACTAGAGCCCAAAGAGGATAAGTGATTTGTCTGAAGTCAGAGAAGAAATCATTCTTGTAATTGCCCTTTAGTTGAACTATAATACTCCAGAGTCTAACTCTGAGATACTATGGTCATTTTTACAGTATCTTTTTCACTTGTATGTCACTGTTTGCCCCATTCATAATATTTAACTATATATTTATTGTGCCAATGGCCTTGTATTATGATAATTTTATGTATGACACATTGCATTATGTTGAAAAACAGCATGGTTTAGTGGCAAAAACACCAAACTTGGGAGCTAGAAGAAACTTGGTTTCAAATCCTACCTCTGACACTTGTTAGCTATGTGACTGTAGCCTACTCACTTAACATCTCTGGGCTTCTGTTTCCTTAGGTATAAAAATGGGATATTCAGGAGCCAGTTCAAACCAGCTGGAGTCAAATGTTAAATTTTCATTGTGAACATTTACACTTCGGAAATGGGCTAATGCTACAAATCAGTGCTTGATTGATTATTGTTGTTGATTGTCTAGGCTTAAGAAAGTGATGAAGAAAATGTTAATAATGCAGCTGATACTTAAAAATGTGTCATGCATGCATTTTTGGTTTTGGAGAGCTGGTTTAGTCATGTCTGACTCTCTGTGACCTCGTGGAACATAGCACCTCAGGCTCTTCTCTCCTCCACTGTCTCTCAAAGTCTGTCCAAGCTTATGGTTGTTACTTCCATGGCACTATTTATCCCATCTAATTCTCTGCTGTCTCTTTCTCCTTTTGCCTTCAATCTTTCCCAACATCAAGGTCTTTTCTAGGGAGTCTCATCTTTTCATTATGAGGTCAGAGTATTGTAGCAGCAAGCACCCTAGAATACCCAGAATGGCTGCTAGCACCAGCTCTTTAATCTGCTTTTCTAAAGGAATGAAACTCAAAAGGGTTAACAATCTTACTTTAATCAATCAAACATATATCATTTACCTAGTTCAGGAGCAAAAGTCAGTACGTGGAACTTCAGAGAATACAAACAGAAGTTATAAGAGAAAACAACACAATTTAACAGACAGGGCTCCTAGGTGTCTGACCATTATATACATACCTAGTTAGTTAACAGAGAGAGAAGCACCAACATCTGGGTTTTCAAAGCCAGGGTCTCAACGGCTGCCCAGAGTCTCATCTGGCCAAATCACACAACTCTTCCCAAAGTGAGCCCCAAAGCAAAACCTTGCCTCAGAGGTATATATATATCTCTCCAGGGTCAGAGAACATCATAACCCTTGTGACTCACTTAACTACAAAGTAACAAAAATTGTGCCTGCCTGAAAAACAAGCCTCCCATCACAGACATCAGGTGAGCACACTCAGCACATTAGGGGGATAAGTATATTTTCAAATCAGGAAAGGTCCTCAAGTTCAGTTTAGGTTTATTAAGGGGCAGGGAAGATCTTCAAATTTCTATTACCATTACAAGTATTTAAGCTTCAATTTCAGTTTTTGATCTTCTAGTGAACAGCCTGAATTAATTTCTTTAAGTATTGACTGATTTGATGCCTTGCTGTCCAAGGGACTCTCAAAAATTTTCTCCAGCACCACAATTCAGAAAGTGTTGATTCTGCAGCACTCAGCTTTCCTTATAGTCCAACTCTCACGGCCATATTTTGACTACATGGACCTTTGTCAGCAAGGTGATGCTTCTGTTTTTAGTATGCTGTCCAGATTTGCCATAACTTTCCTTCCAAGGAGCAATCGTCTTTTAATTTTCTGGCTGCAATTGCCATCTGCAGTGATCTTTGAGCCTAAAAATATAAAATCTGACTCTGCTTCCATTTCTTCTCCCTCTATTTACTAGGAAGTGATGGGGCTGGTTGCCAAGATCTTAGTTTTTTTGATGTTCAGCTTCAAGGCAGCTTTTACAGGCTTCTTAACTCCTCTTCACTTTCTGCTATCATAGTGGTATCACCTGCATATCTGAGATTGTTGATATTTCTCCTGGCAACCTTAATTCCAGCTTTTGATTCATCCAGCTTGGCATCTCACATGATGTACCCTGCATATAACTTAAATAAGGTGACAATATACAGCCTTGTCATACTTCTATTCGAATCTTAAACCAATCAGTTGTTACATTTTTTGGTTCTAACTGTTGCTTCTTGGTCTACATACAGGTTCCTCAGGAATCCACTAAACCAGGCAGACCAAATATTGACTTGGAAAACCACATATCGACATTGTCTATATTCTATTGTATTTCATTTATTTGGTTTAATATTTCATTTCATAATTACATCTTGATCTGGTTGCATGTTTGACACTTCTAGGCTAGATAATAGGTAAATTAGATAGATAAGGATAATTTGGAATAGATTAAGTGACCAAATCCAAAGAGTAGTTATTTATGTATCTGTATTAATTAGGTCTCTAGTAACCCCAAATATCAATACTTGGCACGGTGCTACTCAAGATTTTCAATCAGTGACCTGGAAGAAGATATAAATGGCACGCTGATTAAATTTACAAAGCTAGAAGATAACCTTGTAGATGAAATTCAGGATAAGAAAAGATCTTGATAGACAAGAATGATGTAAGAATCTACTACGATGAAATTTAATAGGGATAAATATCAAGTCCCACACGAGTTAGAAAAGATCACCTTTACACATCTTGGATAGAGGAGGCAGGGCCAGATGGGAAACACTTCTGTGGTGGGGGAGGGACTCCTGGCATTGAATGTTACACACACTTTTAGTCTCAGTTACCATATTGATTGGTTTTACATAACTTTTTCTTTCTTATAAGAGAGAACCCATCTTGGGGGTGGGGTGGCACAGGAGTGGAGTATCAAAAAAAATCACTGATGTAAAAACAACAACAATAATTAACATTTATATAGCACTCTAAGGTTTGTAAAGTGATTTAATACATTGTTTCATTAAACACTTACAACAAATCTGTTGAGGTAGGTAGTTATCCCCATGATAACTGAGGAAACTGAAACAGAGAAGAGATTTGCTGGGATGCCCTTGGTGTCTTAGGTGGGATTCAAATCCTGACTCCCAAGTATAGCAATCTAGCCACAGCTCCACCTTGCTGCCTCAAAAAACTTATAAGGGAAAAAAAACCCTCCACCTCTGTGAGTTTATTACACTGTACCCTCAAAATGGAGAGGCGTCATGGTTCATTGGATAAAGAGGTGGCCTTTAAATCAGGAACACCTAGATTCAAATCCTTCCTTTGTCACTTGGGCAGATCATTTCATTTCTTAGCACCTTAGGACACCTCCCTGAGATTCTGTGCTTCCTGTGGATGGAAAGAGTTTCCAAAGCAGGTAGTTCTCCACAATGATGGAGCCATTGCCGTAGTCTGATCACATATAGCATCCGTTTAAAGAGAGTACCCAGGGGTGGCTAGGTGGTGCAGTGAGTAGAGCGCTGGCCCTGGAGTCAGAAGGACCTGAGTTTGGATCTGGCCTCAGACACTTAACACACACAAACAAAATACCTAGCCATGTAACCTTGGGCAAGTTACTTAACCCCAAATGCCCTCCAAAAAAAAAAAAAAGAGAGAGAGAGAGAGTACCCATACCAACCATCTCTTCATTTCCCACTTGGGTGCACGTGACTCCATCATGCCGCCCAGAAATGTCATCATCCTGAAGGATTATATCAACCCTGGTGCTCACAGCTCATCAGTACCCTCAGGACCCTCTGCTCCTGTGATTGGAGAGCTGAAACAAAGAAGCCTTCTTAAAGCCCCCATCGCTTCATTTTTCACCCAGCTGCATTCCTTTGAATTGGACTCCATCATGCTCCTGTGTGTTGGGTTCCTTTTCCCTGAGCCCCATTTTCAACTTCCTTTTGTGTACTGTCTTCCCCATTGGATTTAAAGCTCTTTGAGGGTAGGGATTGTTTTTCTTTTTTGTATTTGCATCTGTAGCCCTTAGCACAGTACCCAGCACATAGTAGCTGCTTAATAAATGTTTAGACTGGCTAATACAGAATATTTTGTTCAGTTATGAGCACTTCATTTTAGGAATGACTGACAAATGAGCTTGTCTCGAACAGTTCTTAAACTTTTTCTAGTGTTTAGGCAGTGTTCATAGGCATTACACAAATGCCTATGGCATTTGCATTGCAAAGTACACATGCTTTGTGTTCAGAACCAAGCCTGCAGTGAAGTTGCACAATGGGCAAATGTTGCCAGAAACAACTCTGATTCATTGTGCATTTGATTTTTAGTTAATTTTTGGTTGCTGTGCATTCAGAAACCTTTTACTATTGCCAAATTTTTTGCCATACCTTATGGGATTGTGAACCACAGTTTAAGAGCATTGGCAAGGGTGACCAGTATGATGAAAGAAATGCATACCATACTATAGGACTGAAAGAACCAGGGATTTTTTTCCTTGGGGAAGAGAAAGCTTAGGGGGAATGAAATAGCTTTTTCCAAAGTATTTGAAAGACTTTCATGAAGAAGAGTTAATTTGGCTGGCTCTGCTTGGTCCCTGAGAACAGATTTACAAGTTATAGATGGAAATAACAAATAGGTAAATTTATATTGAATGTTAAGGAAAAACTTCCCTTGGAGAGTAATTAGAGCTCTCCCCAAATGGAATGGGATACCTTGGGAGATAATGGGTTCCCCTGCCAGGGAGGACTGCAAGCACAGACTGAGTGACCATCTGGTGAAGTTGTTTGTTGTAAGTATCCTCTCTTCAGGCAGGGGCTAGATTGTCTCAGAATCTTCTCCAAACTTTGAGATTCTGTGATCAAGAAAAAACTTCTTGGAGGACATAAAATTTGAACTTGACTTTAAAGAATGTATAGGAATGTGACAGGTTGGAGGTGAAAAGACAATCCAAGCCTAGGGAGCAGAAGGATGGAAGCTGTACAGACAGGAAAACACAGGACATGTTTGGAAAATGGGGAGTAGTTCAACTTGGCTGGAGCTTAAAGTCAGTGCAAGAGAATAGTGTGCCTTGGGTAAACTGTCTTATATAGAGGAAAGCCATTCTTTGGAGCATATGCAGGTGTTCTCTTCCCAGTTGACTTTGTGGAAATATGGTTGAGGGTGGGGGGCTAGGAGTTCCTGATTCTGGCCATGCATGGCTCAAAAGAGCTTGCCCTGTGTGATGATGAATAGTCCCTTAATTGGCTGCTGAGCAAGAAGAGCAGATGATTCAGGGGATGAACAAAAGCCAGCTCCTGGGCTCTTCCACTTTTTCTTTCTTTCTAGCTGTGAAGCATGTTTCTTGCAAGCTGGTCCTGAGAGTAAGAGTCAGGTGGGGGGTTGGCTGCATCATCTCCCAGCAGCCCACCAGATAGCTATGGGAACATGTCTACCCTGTTCTTTTGAATTTGCGTTTTCCTAAGTTTTGGTGACCAAGTATCCCTGGTAAGGGATGTGCCAGTTGTCAAATTTTCAGTGTAAACATTTACACTGAAAATTTGGAAATTGGCAAGTGCTACAGATAAGGCTATGATGTTATGCTGATTGTCTCCACTTAAGAAAGGGATGGAAAAAGGTAAATAATTCAGATTAAACTGAAAAATTAAATATGTGTATATTTTTTCAGAGAGCTGATTGTTGAACATTTATTAACATGCCCTGGCTGATATGGAAGTGTCCAGGTAGTCTTGTAACTTTTGAAAGGTCTGGGAATCTGTGGCTGCCCCAACATCGGTATTCACCAACATATTGGTGTTTAGTAGGATGATTGTGGCAGATGGCAGATGAAGTTTCTGTATCACAGATTTCAGCCACTGCCAGCAGAAGGGCCAATCCCAGTCCATTTTATCAACAGGGTTGATCAGTCAATGCCCAGCTAAAATAAAATGTAAAATATCTAATTAGAAATATTGCAAAACTGCTTTCTAGTTAGTTATATTCAGTAAATATTTATTAAGTGAATACTACATGCCAGGTGCAGTGCTAAGTTCTGAGCACACAGAGAAAGGCCAGACAATTCCTGCTTTCAAGGAGCTTACATTCTAATGGGGTAGACAACACATGAATAACTATGTACAAACAAACCATATACAGGATAAATAAGAAATAACAGAGGGAATGGACTAGAGTTAAGGGGGACTCAGAAAGGCGTCCTGCAGAAGATGGGTTTTTAGCTGGGACTTGAAGGAAGCCAGGAGGGAGAGCATTCTAGGCATGGGGGCAACCAGAAAAAAATACATGGAATTGGAAATGGAGTGTCTTATTGGGGGAAAAAGTAGACCAGTATCAGTGTATGAGGGTCTTCCTCTTCCAGATTGATTTTTTTTTTTTATTAAAGGGACCATCCCTTCACTCACTTCTTAAAGTGACCTATTCACTGGGTGTTACCTCACCTTCTGGCTGGTCTGTTTTGCAGCTCTAATGCATTTCTCCCTGGTTTTTATAATTTAGATTCTTTCACACATCCAAAATCAAGTGTAAGATCTTGTCTCAAAGGTCTATTCCTCCTTTTGACTTGGCTATTTCTGGGAATCGACCTACAATTTACCTTACCTACCATATTATGTATAGGTACGACCTTTGAGTCTTCCTCATTCCTCACTTGTCATTCCCAATAAGTTATCAAGTCCTACTGATTCTGTAGCTTCAGTGTATCCCATATCTGTCCCTTCCTCTGTATCCCATACTCACTTTAGTGAGAACCTGAAAAGACCTTCGCTTAGAAGAACCAGGATCTCCCACTGCATCCTGGGCCATCTCCAGTTGTCCTGATGAATATGGCTCTAGAGCAGAAAGTGAGGCTGGTGACGTTATACAGCTCTCCCTCACTTAAATCCAATTCACTTGCATGTCAGGGCATCATCTCTCTGATGTCATGGTCCTCTTTGGGAACAAAGGACAAACCACAACCACAATTGCAGAATATGTATGTAGAGAATATAAGATGTGAGAAGATTGGAAACATGGAGATATATATGGGGTGGTGGGGGTGGGGAGAGGAGGTTATAAAAGTGCCAAACAGAGGATATGAAATTTGATCCTTGAGGTGATGTGAGACACTGGAATTTATCGAGTAAGGGGATGACAGGGTCAGACCTGTGCTTTAGAAAGATCACTTTGACAGCTGAGTGGACAATAGATTAGGAGAGACTTGTGGCAGGTGGAATAACCAGCAGGCTGTTTCAATAATCCAGGTGTGAAGGGACGAGACCCTGTACCAATGTGGCAGGTGAGAATTAGAGGAGACAAAGGTTCAACTCAAGAGATGTTGTGAAGGTAAAATTAATCAGGTCTTGGCAAAGTTGACTATGGTGTGGGTAGGAGAAAGAGGGAGGAGTCAAAGATGGTGGGTTACTCAGAGGATGGTTGCTACCCTTAAAATCAATAGGGAATTAGGAAGAAGGAAAAGTTTGGGGGAAAAGATGAGTTCAGTTTTGGACACTTGGAATTTAAGATGTCTACAGGACATCTTATTGTACCATCTAATTTAAGATGTCCAATAGACAGAGATGTTCAGAAGATAGGCTGGGGCTAGATAAATAGATTTAAGCATCATCAATATAGAGATGATAATTGAATCCTCTGGAGCTGATGAAATCACTAAGTGAAATGGTATAGAGGGAGAAGAGAAGAGGGCCCATGTTCTGATGAGGATCTATGATCAGTATCCTACATAATTGTACTAGTCATTGTAAATTAAATTACTGAATCCTGTTTCAACCATTTTGTTAATGTGCTCTGTGATTCTGTTTTCAGCATTCTTTTCTTTGTAAGAATAAACTAAGTGTCCCATACCCAATTTATATTGCACATAGAATACCTCCTTTTCCTTTTTTGGGAGTGGGCCCTGGACTTGAGCCAAAAAGAGATAATGTCCCTGTGGTGCATGGGTGGGGGGTTCAGTGGATGTGATAATATGAAGACCAATTCTCTTAGTTAAGGTCAGGTTCTCCTAGCAATGGATCTAAAACAAACTGCAATGCCTGGGTACTAAACAGGGATAAGTGTGGATACCCTATCCCCTGTACTCCCAGCAGGGTGTCTATGCTAGAGCAGTGTGAAATAAAACTAGGAAAATATGAAGTTCCTATGTTTCTGAGGCCCTTAAATAATTGACAAAGGATTTTGAACTTTCCTTATATGCAAGATGGAGGGAGCCTTCCAAAATCTTCAGGAACTCCTAAAAGTTTGACCAGGAATGACATGAAAAGATTTGTACACAAAGAAAATTAGCCTGCAGTGGTGTAGAATTTGGATAGATAAGGGAGACAAAATAGAAGAGGGAAGACTTTTTGGGAGGTGATTGGAATAGTCAAGGGAAGCTGTAGTAAATTGATAAGCATGGGATACAGAGGAAGGGGCAGATGTAGGACACATTGAAGCTATGGAATCAGTAGGACTTGATAACTTATTGGGAATGAGAAGTGAGGAATGACAAAGAGTCAAAGGTAGATAACCTTTGGTTTTATATATAGGTTATTTGGTTATATATATATACACATACATACATATATATATACACACATGCATACACACACACACACACACACACACACACACACACACACACACACATATATATATATACACACACCATAACATGGTAGATTGGGTAAATTGTAGGGCCATTCCCAGAAATAGCCAAGTCAGAAGGAGGAATAGATCTTTGAGACAAGATCATATACTTGATTTTGGATGTATGAAAGAATCTAAATAGTAAAAACCAGGGAGAAATGCATTAGAGCTGCAACACAGACCAGCCAGAAGGAGAAGGAAATGAGTTTAGAAATCTTCCCAGAGCCTATTTCAATGATTTCGTGAAATGCCATGGGCTATTCTGGTTTATGGAATTTTGATAAGCAGAAAATCTCTTTTTGTTTTAATCATAATTGTTGAAAATCTTTCTGCAATGTACGCATCCTGCTCTTGCTCCATAAGAAATTATGACTATGGAGAATTTGGAGAAATTTGGGAAGATTCATATGCTCTGATGTAGAAGTAAGACCAGAAAAAAAATATATAGACTATAATAATAAAGGAAATAGAGAATAATAGATATAATTAATAATAAAATGACAGTATAATTTATAATATAAAAATAAAGGGAAAGAGCTTCCAAAGACATTAGAATTGTGATGTATTGACCAATCTTGACTTCTGAGCACTGGTGGTGAAGCATGTGAAAAATTTCAGCAGATAACTTTTTTAAATAGTTGGACAAAACACACCTACAAAAGCAAACTGTGTGCTGTACCACACCTATGGTCTGCTACCTCTTGAGGTATAAAACATCTTGCTTGTGTTGATGCATTTTGTCCAACTATATACTTCTTTGTTATAAAGGAGGAATGGGGAAGGAGAGGAAGATTATGTCAAAATAGAGTTATTTTTAAAAGTGTATTTGTTGAAATTTTTCACAAACCTAAAGAAAAATGTAGTCATCTGTCTTCTTGAATGACTAAATGTGGTGTAATGAACACAATGCAATCTTTGATGACTGAGGTCTTGCAGGGCCTAGGGTGTGATCAATGAACAGGAGTCCATATTGTACAGAGATTTTGCGGGGGGGGGGGCAGCCTCAGAAAATGTAGAAGAATTGTCTTCATATGTAATTACCCTAAAACGTACTGAGAGTTGTTTTCTAATACCAAATTTTGAATATCAGTTTTATTTCTTTATATTTTCCCTATTCAAGGGAAATAGGGAATAAAAGCTATAAGTGTAGGGGGAAATTATGAAGGATTTTCTGAAGGAAAGGTGGTTGTTCATTCTTGACCATGACATCAGGAAGATGATGCCACGACTTGCAAGTGAATTGGATTTAAGTGAGGGAGGGCTGTGCAGTCACCAGCCTCACTTTGTCCTCCAGAGCCATCTGGGTCCATTTGCCATACATAAATCAGGATGACTGGAGGTGGCCCCCTTCTGAAGGAAAATGGTGCAGTTAAAAGAACACTAACCTTGGCTTCAGCAGACCTGGGCTCTAATCTTGGTTCTGTCATTCAGTTTTTGTCAGAATTTTGGGCAAGCTATTTTACTTCTTAGTTTTTTAGATTATCTCTACTGACCCTTCTAGCACTAACTGGCTATGGAAAAATACAATTACTTGGGTTCCAAAGGGTTCCCTACTGACACAAAGGATCCATGTGCACACTGGGTTCCTCTCACCATCTGACTTGTTGCCCTTACCCAGGTAAAACTTAAGTATCTTGCCTTCATTCCCCAAGGGTAGCCACCAGCTTCCTTTGTAACCACTCAGACTTACAAGGCTTCAAGACTTAGAATAGTCTTAGTTACACAGTAAAGGGCATAGAAAAGACTACCATCTGACCCCAGTCAAGAGAACTCCCTGGAAACTACTTTACCTAGGGAACTGTATAGTCCTTAGACTTTTGTTTTTTGTTCTTCATTCCATGCCATCAGAAAGGTAATGCCATGACTTGCAAGTGAATTAGATTTAAGTGAGAGAGGGCTGTGCAAGGTCTCCAGCCTCTCTCTTCTCTGAAGCCATCTGGATTCAGTGGCAAGATATAAATCAGGATGACTGGAGATGGCCCAGAATGCAGTGGGAGACCTTGGCCTTCTTAGTAAAGGGCTTTCCCAGGTTTCAGTTTGAAGCAAAGCCATACAGTGATTAAGGCTAGGTATTAGCTTTGCCCTGGAGGAATAGCTAGGTGGGGCAGAGGATAGAGCCCTGGCCTTGGAATCGGGAAGACCATAGTTCAAGCAGTTAAACACTTAGCTGTGAGACAAATCTCTTAACACTGTCTGCCTCAATTTTTCCAGCTATAAGGTGGGGATAACAATAGCACTTACCTCACAAGGGAATGGTACAAACCAAATGAGATGATATTTGTAAAAGCGCTTAACGGAGTGTCTGGCATATAGGAAGGGGTTAATAAATGATTGTTTCCTTCCTGGTAGAGGGTCATTAAGAGGGCTGGTCAAGGTTCATTCCTTCATATCAGTACTTTATACTGCATTATTCTTTAGTTAGCAGCTCTCCTTCAGAAAATGATGCTAGCTGGCTGCTCTCAAGCAAGTCACCTGTGGAATAACTACCATGCAGCATCAGCTGAAAGTATAAACCTTTTCACATTATCTTGAGCCAGACTGTACTGGCCCTTCCAGAACCTTTTGTTGTTATGCACCTGGGCCTCACGACTCCACCCTCCACAAAAAAGGGTCTCTTTAGGTGCTGGTGGCAACATCTCTTTATGAGATGACTCATACTGGTCTCTGCCCTTTTCCTTGGCCCAGTGTGCCTGGATGGCATTCCTCTTGCTTGTATCAGCACTTATTGAAGCTTTTGAGGTTTGGTGAATCGGCCTCCGTTCCTTTCATCTGTCTTCCAATTTCTTTTCATCTGTCTTCCTTTGGGGCAGCTGATCTAGGTTATGCAAATTGCCTCAGGCTGCCTCCCTGAAACCTCCCAAAGGAAAGGGAGGAGTGGGGGCTCCTAGTGCCTGAGAGAGAGAGGACATCCCTTTGTTACAAAGTAAATCGAAGGTTTCCTTATGCAGTCATATATATTATTGTTAGAAGGAATTAATGGACTGAAATTTTCCTCTGGAATATTAGCAGCAGGAGGCAATGCAGTTTGAAAGAGGATGGTACCTAGAATCAATGGACCTGGAATATATAATATAATATAATGTTATAATATAAAATATCAATATAATATATTAATATAATTTATTACACATATTTTATATGATTTATTATATGATATATGCACATGTATATGATATAATATATTTTATACGTATATATAGTGTATACATACACACATATGCACACACATATATATACACATACATATATAAATATATGTGTGTGTATATATATATATATATACATATATATATATATATATAAAATTTATGTAAGGGCAGCTAGGTAGCATAGTACACACGGAGTTCTAGGCTTGGTGTTAGGAAGATTTATCTTCCTGAGTTCAGAACTGGCCTTACACATGTTGTTAGTTGTGTGACCCTGGGTAAGTCACTTCACTTTGCCTCAGTTTCCCCATTTGTAAAAATGAGCTGGAGAAAGAAATGGCAAGGTTCTCTAGTATCTCTGTCAAGAAAACCCTAAATGGGGGGGCAGCTAGGTGGCACAGTGAGTAGAGCATCGGCCCTGGAGTCAGAAGGACCTGAGTTCGGATCTGGCCTCAGACACTTAATGCACATACAAATAAAAAAAAAATCTAGCCGTGTGACCTTGGGCAAGTTACTTAACCCCAATTGCCCTCCAAAAAGCAAAAAAAAAAAAAAAAGAAAACCCTAAATGGGGTCATTGAAGAGTTGGATATGACTGAAAAAAGACTGAAGAACAAAAAAACAATAACAAAATTATTAATGTATGACTTTGAACATATTATTTCACCACTCTGGGCTCCTCATATGAAAAATGAAAATGTTGAACTAAACAGTCAATAAACTCTTCCAGCCCAAAATCTTCTGAGTAAGTAAAAACACCTGTTCCTTCCTTTTTTCATCCTCCCATTCCCCCAAGCCTGTGGGATGTTTTCTAATTGTAGATTCACAGACTTCAGATCTAAAAGGGGTCCTATGGGCCAATCCTTTTATTTTAGAGATGAGGTCATTGGGGCCCTGGATAAGTAAAGTGATTTGCCCAAAGCTACACAGTTAAGTTTCCCCTGATTTTAAACCTAGGATGCTTTTCACTCCTCACACAATCTAGTTTTATTTAACACTTAAGAAACAAATTCAATGAAAGATAACTTGTTGCATACATAGTATATACTTATCTATTTACTTTAGAAATTAATTTTATTTTTATTCTGAACTGAACACCATAAATCAGAATGGGTATTTGCATATACATAATAGAATGGAAAAAGAGTTTTGTATGTGAAGCTGCAGGTCTCTGTTATGTACAGCTTACTCTTCTTTGTAAATATGTAATAATATCAGACAGTAGCTTTAAAAGCTGTTCTGTTTGTCATTCCTTCTGTTCTTTACTCTCCATTTTATCTATTAAAATAAAAAAAAAGTGTCAGTAACCAAAAATCCAACTTCTTGTCTTCTCACCTTTCCTCCTCCCCTCATGTTTAGAAAGCAAGAAAAAAAAATTCAATTACAAACCTAGTACTCTGCTAAATGCTTTATAATTATCATCTCATTTAGTCTTCTCAAGAGCACCTGGCATGTAGAAGTTTTTATTAGCCTCATTTTCCAGTTAAGGGAACTGAGGAAGATAGAGGTTAAATGACTTGTCCAATTTCACATAGCTGGTAAGTATCCACAACTGGATTTGAACTCAGGTCTTTCTCATTCCATGCCCAACCAGAGGTCCCTGACTCTATCCATTTTGTCACCTACCTGCCCCAGCTGGTACAGTTTCATCATGAGGCCTCTGGATAGACATATTAATATATGGTGTTGATCAGTTTTCCTAAGTCTTTCAAAGTTGTTTTTCTTTACAAAATTATTATCAGCATGTAAATTGTTCTCTTGGTTTTGCTCATTTTAATCTTTATTCGTAAAGCCTTTCTAGGTTTCTTTAAAACCATTCCTTTCATCTTATAGTGCAATAGTATAATGTCACATTCATATACCATAACTAGTTCATCCATTCCCTAACTGATGGGCACTTTTTCAATTTCTAATTCTTTGTAATCACAAAAAGAGTGCCCATAAATATTTCTGTACATGTGGATTTTTCTCCTCTTTTTCTGATCTATTGGGGTTATATACCTAGTAGTGGTATCACTGGGTCAGACCATGTGCATGGTTTTAAAGCTTTTTTTGGCATATTTTTAAATTGCTTTCCATACTCGCTGGATCAATTCACATCTCTGCCAATAGCATATTAATATGCCTATTTTTCCACAGCCCCTCCAGCATTTGTCATTTTTCTGTTTCTCCAATTTTGCCAACCTGAGTGTGATCATAGTTGTTTAAATTTGCATTTCTCTACTTATTAATGATTTAGAGCACTTTTTCATATGACTTAATTTCTTTCTCTGGAAACTGCCTGTTCATAACCTTTGACCGTCTTCTAGGAATGCTCTTATTCTCATAAATTTGAATCAGTTCCCTATATATCTTAAAAATGAAGGCTTTATGAGACAAACTTCCAGCAAAGATTTTTTCTACTTTGCTTACCTCTCTTCTAATCTTAGCAACATTGATTTTATTTGTACAAAACCTTTTAAATTTAATGTAATAAAAATATTCTCTTTCACCTAGTAGGATACTATCTCGTATTTGGTTATGAATCCATAGATAATTTCTTCCTTGCTCTTTTGGCTTGTTCACATCAACCTTTATGTCTTAAGTCATTTTTCTGTTTGGTGCTTTCTTGGGAGATGGTGTGAGATATTGATATATATCTTGTTTCAGACAGATTGTTTTTCAATTTTCCCAGAAGTTTTTGTTGAATAATGAGTTATTTCCCCAATAGATGAAATTTTCATCAGACACTAGGCTACTGTGCTCATTTACTTCTTTTTTTTTTAAACAAATGCTTTATTAACTTCTGGTTTACATCATTCATTTCCACCAGATTATGAGTTTCATTTTTCCCCCATTTTTTCCCTACCCACCACCCCAGAATAGCAGTCCCACTAGATATCCCCTCATCCAATCTGCTCTCTCCCATATCTTCTCCCATACCCCCTTCGACTTTGCCATTAGGGCAAGGTGAATCTCTGAGCCCCAATGCCTGGACATCTTATGAAACATTTAATTTTAAAACTTCAATTTTCAGATCCATTCCTTTCCTCCCTTGTCACCCACTCCCTCTGAGAAGATAAGCAATTCAGTATGTGTTGTACATATATAGCTATGCAAAACATTACCATAGTAGATATATTGTAAAAGACTGCTTATATTTCCCTCCCACCCATCTCACCTCCCACCTGGTCCATTCCCTACTTTGATCCTGTCCCTCTTTGATAGTGGGTACTTCCAACCTCCCCTCCCCCCAAAATTCCCTCCCCTCCATCATCCCCCTTTCCCCTACTCAGGAGAGTGAGTGAGGGTAAGATATTTCATTTAGTATGTATGTGATTCTCTCCTTGAGCCAACTTCAATGAGAATATGCTTTTGCCTTTTTGCTTTCCTGTTCTTCCCCTCCCCTGTAACTACTTCCCCTTGCCTCTTCTACATGAGATAGTTTACCCTACCCTGTCTCTCTCCATCTCCTCTTGCCACTTTCCTCTCTCACCTCTTGACTTCACCCCTTAAGAATCATCCCTTCCTTGGGGTGGCTAGGTGACCCAGAGCCAGAAGGACCCGAGATTGGATCTGGCCCCAGACACCCAACACACAAACAAAAACCCAGCCGTGTGACTCCGGGCAAGTCACCCAACCCCAATTGCCCTCCAAAGAAAAAATCATTCCTTCCCATCAAATTCAACCTGTGCCCTCTATCCATGTGTACCTGTGAACATATGCCATGTACCCTTCTTCAATTATTTTCATAATGAGAAAGGTTTCGTCAAACACAGTTATTGTTTTTCCATGTAGGAATGTAAATAGTCCAACTTTGATAAGTTCCTTTTGATTTCTTTTCCTTGATTACCTTCTCAAGCATCTCTTGCTTCTTGTGTCTGAATGTCAAATTTTCTATTCAACTCTGGTTTTTTCATCAAGAATGCTTGAAAGTCCTCTATTCCACTGAATGACCATATTTTCCCTGAAACAAGATACTCAGTTTTGCTGGGTAGGTGACCCTTGGCTTCAATCCCAGCTCTTTTGCCCTCTGGAATATCACATTCCATGCTCTTCGATCCCTCAGTGTAGAAGCTGCCAGGTCCTGGGCTATTCTGATTGTGTTTCCACAATATTGAAATTGTTTCTTCCTGACTGCTTGTAGTATTTTCTCCTTGATCTGGGAGTTCTGGAGCCTGGCTATAATATTCCTAGGAGTTTTCTTTTTGGGATCTTTTTCAGGAGGTGATAGGCGGATTCTTTCAACCTTTATTTCCCCCACTGGGTCTAAAACATCAGGGCAATTTTCCTTGAGAATTTCTTTAAGGATGATTTCTAGGTTCTTTCTTTGATCATGGCTTTCAGGTAGTCCAATATTTTTTAAATTATCTCTCCTGGATCTATTTTCCAGGTCAATGGTTTTTCCCATGAGATATTTCACTTTGCCTTCTATTCTTTCATTTGTTTGGATCTGTTTAATAGTATCTTCATTTCTCATAAAGTCACTAGCTTCTATATGCTCCAGTCTAACTCTGAAGGAATGAATCTCCTCAGTGAGCTTTTGAGATTCTTTTTCCATCTGGCAAATTCAACTTTTTAAGGCATTCTTCTCCTCATTACCTTTCTGAGCCTCTTTTGCCATTTGAGTTAGTCTATTTTTTAAGGTGTTATTTTCCTCAGTCAGGCTGTTGACTGTCATTTCATACTTTTCTCGCATCTTTTTTGTTTCTCTTCCCAAATTTTCCCCCACTTCTCTTATCTGCTTCTTAAGGTCCTCTATGGCCTGTAGCCAGCTTGTATTTTCATTTGGGGCTTTTGGTGCAGGAGTTCTGACCTCACAGTCCTCCTCCATGCTTTGAGCCTCTTTGCCCCTAAAATAGGAGTCCAAAGTTGAACTTTTCTGTTTATTTTGTTTCATTTGCCTAGGCATATTGCCACTTAATTACTTGATTTTGGGGCTTGTTGCCACAGCAGGACTCTGCCACCAGACAGGGGAGCTTCCGCCCAAACGTGGGGTCTTCACAACTTCCGCCAGTTGTGTGGCCTCTGTAAAGCCTCCACCCACTCTGGCAAGTTGGATACCCACCCCAAACTTCCCCCCCAGACCACAATCCAGATCCAGGCAGTTTAAAGCAAAAGCGATTAACCCCCAGATTGATTGCTGGATCTTCCTACAGTTTGCAGACCAGGAGCTAGAGCCACTACTGACACTGCAAAATGGCTTCTGTGCAGCTGTTTCTTCAGCAGCTTTTTGCCCCCAGGGGAGGAAGCCACGTGTTCCCCAAATACTGGTCCCAAAGTCCATAGGGCACTAATCTCTCACTTTGTCCTAGGCATATCTGTGCTGATAATTCTGGAATCGCCACAATTGCTGGTGTTCTGGGGTCCCTCCAGCCAGCTGAAGGCCCGGCCGCCCTGGGGCTAAAACCGCAGACCTGGGCTCGGCTCTGTGCACTGTGCTGTTGGTTCCCAGCTTGCTGTGCTGCCTGCTCTCAGAGCCCTGCGCTGGCTGCTCCCTGCAGGGCTGCTGGGCTGTCCTCAGTGGGAGGTCAGCTTCTCTGTGCCGTTCTGTGGGGGCTGTGGCTCCAGAAGTTGTTTGGAGTCCCCTTTCACATTGTTTGAAATTTGTGTGGGACAGAGCACATTGGAAATACTGTTTCTACTCCACCATCTTGGCTCCGCCCCTGCTCATTTACTTCTATGTACTGTGTACCTAATCTGTTTTTACTAATTAACTTATTTCTTTTCCAGTATCAAATTGTTTTGATAATTATTGATTGGTAATATAGTCTGAGATCTGGTACGATTAGGCCCTCTTCCTTGCCACTTTTTCTTATATTACTTCCCTTGAGATTTACTTTTTCTTCCTTCAGATGAATTTTGTTGTTATATTTTTTTCCCTGACTCCATGAAGCAATCATTGGATAGTTTGATTGGTAGGGCACTGACTAGGCAAATTAATTTAATTAATATTGTCATTTAAAATATATTGGCTCAGTCTATCCACAAGCAATAAATATTTCTCCATTTATTTATCTGTCTTTATTTGTGTGGAATGTTTTGTAGTTGCGTTTATATACTTTGCATGTATTAGAAGATAGGATCCCAGGTATTTATATTTTGGACTCAGGTCCTTCTGACTCCAGGGCCGACGCTCTACTCTCTGGGCCACCTAGCCGCCCCTGATAATGTTGGCTCTTGATTTTAAAAAGATACTATTTATATTAAGGAAGGATCCATTTGTTTCTATGCTTTCTAGTGTTTATGATGGTGTATCATGTCTTTTATCTCTATTAAAAATGCATCAATGACCATCTTTTATTTCTTTCAGTCTTTTGCTACTTTAGTGTTCTTGCTCTCTTTATTCCTCCTTTTTCTCCCAGGGAGGTGTGAGGGTGGGGAAGAGGGGGGTTTGGAACTAAAAAAAATTCTTCATACATATGTAGAATTAAGGTCATTTAGGGCAGGAACTGCTTTATTTTTGTCTTTATTCCTCAGTACTTAGCACAGTGCTTGGCATGTAGCCCTCAGTATGTGTTTGTGGAATTGTTTTGTATAGAATTTTATGATGTGACCTCTGGCTTTGGGATACAGAGCAGACAAGAGAAAAGCATGAATTATCCTCTGACAGGTGAGTTCTAACTGCCTTTCTCTGTTCCCTTGGTACTAAATTTATCCTTGGGGCAGGGTGGGGGTGGGAAGCTAACTCACTTGGAATCATGGTTGGCAGAAGTTGGCAGAAGGAGTTCAGGGCATCCTGAGGAAGTTGTCTACTGTTTAGTTTCTGTGCCTTCCATTTCTCAGTATTTGCTCAGGTTGTTTATGCCTTAGCACATCCCCCCTTCCCTTCTGGTCAACCTATTTCTCCCCAGAATCCTAGAGACATGCCTGGGGTCTTCCTGACATGGAGGTGGTGGGGATGTCTGAGCCACCCTGCTGCTGACTGTACTTTATCTTTGCCTAATTGTACAAACTTATTTTCCATGAGATTTAGGTCATGAGATTTAGGGTTGGGTGCTATGTTACTTGTCCTGGTCAACTCTACTGACCTTTAGTGAAGGCTGGGCTCACAGAAGTAGGGTTAGGTATAGTATGGGAATCTCTAAATCTACTGCCCAAATTCTTATTATATTTTCTACTTATTTCATAAATTCTGACTCAAGACTGACTTTTAGTGAGGAATAATGTAATTAGTATCAAATTACACTATTCCTCACTAAAAGTTAAAAGAGGGCTTTCACAAGATGCCACAGAGGACAGAAAACAGGGAACTATAGTTTGCCAGTCTAATGGGGGTCTGCTGAACCCTCAGTTTGTGCATCTCATTCAGGAGGTAGGAAGCTTTCTTCCTGCAGAATTTTCATGACGCGTTAAGGAATGCCTTGGAGAAACTGTGAAGTATGCATAGTGTATAACTTCTATTCCTGCTTGATGGGAGGCTCTTTGATTGGCTATAGGGTCATTCAAAAATGCCTAGAAGCCTCAGCTTAGATCTTTGGCCATTCTCACTCTAGAGCTAATTCTGCTGGTGTGATCCCTTCAGTCACATACTCTGGTGAGAGAATGCTGTAAGAGAAAAAAACCTTGGGGGCTTCTCTCCCCCATCCCTTCCTTTCTCCTCTCCCCTCCTCCTCCAGATAACCAGGAGAAATAGGTCTTAATTTTTGGCCTGTGTATTTGTTCTTTTTATGTTTAGGAGAAGGGAGTGGAGTCTGACCTTGTGAGTTTTACAAGACTGAAATAACAGTAATTCAGGAATTAGAATACAGGTTAGCTTTTTATAAGCAGTTCAACATCTATGTGCCAGTGAGGCAGGAATGACCTTAGGGAGTGATCTTCTGGAACTAGGCCACTGAAAGCTGAGGGGACCCATACAGCAGTAATGCTAAATTTGGATGTGAACTTGGTGGGACCAATGAATGCTATATAAGAAAGGATCTAAGTTTTGAGCCGACTCCTCTAAGAGACTGAGGTAGTCTAGGAGAGAGTATACCCTCCCCCTACCTCCCAGGTGTTGGGGGAGGGGAATCTTACCTGTTTGTTGTTGAAAATCTTGCTGTATATCTTTGAAGTAAATATCCTTTTGTAAAAGGTTGTTGTTTCATCATGTCCAACACTCTGCAACTCCATTTGTGGTTTTCCTGGTAAAGATGTTAGAGTGGTTTGCTATTTTCTTCTCCAGCTCATTTTACAGATAAGAAAACAGAGGCAAACAGCTATTTAAGTATCTGACATTGGCTTTGAACTCAGGTACTGTGACTCCAGGCTCTCTCCACTTCACCACCTAGCACCTCTTTGGAAAAGGTAATTGATGCTAAAGGGTTAAATGGATCTAGGACACCAGTCATTGACTTATCAGTGCAGTGACAGGATCATAGCTGGTAGGGGCCTGAGCTGAATACAGTAGAGAAGAGGCCTCTACACACCCCTAGGGTGTGTCCTAAAATGCTGATGGGGAAAAAGAATATCCTGACTCTGAGAAAGGGAACCAGACCATCCATGTCACAATAGACAACAGAAATATACTGACCCTCTGGATTTGGGGGGTTTGCTACCTTTTTGATGATTTTGAAGGGCTTCTTTTGGTTTCATATTTGGAGAAACCATGAAGTATGCATAGATAGTCTATAACTTCTATTCCTGCTTGATGGGAGACTCTTTGATTGGCTATAGGGTCATTGAAAAAATCATACCTTTTTCTCAATATTTTGCTTATAAAATTGTTTCATTGTGTGACCAATATAGCCTAACACACACACATTCATTTTGCCCACAAGCTATTAAAATATGGATATGTAATGTACATATATATATATACATTAAATATAAAAACAAGCAAATAAATAAAATATATTTTAGTAGCTTGTGACCAGAATGAGTATAGGGCCAGGGCAGATTCAGAAGGCCATATGTTTCGAATCAGCATAGAAGGCCTATGTTAAGAAAACTACTAGCCTTTTAGAAAGACCCAAATAATGGTATAAATTAGTTGTTCTTTTTTTTAAAATTTATGCCCATATTCTAATAAAAATGTATTAAAAAACCTGTTCCTCATTTGTAGTTTGCATTATTTAATAGCATGATAGGATTGAACATTTGACCATCAAACCTCAGTTAATTGGGACTGCTAATGGGGCAGTTAGATGGTACAGGGGATAGAGCATCAAGCCTGGAGTCAGGAAGACCTGAGTTCAAATAAGTTCTCACTTACAAGCTCTGAGAGCCTGGGTAAGTCACTTAACCATTGTCTTCCTCAGTTTCCTCATCTGTTAAATGGGGATAATAATAGTGCCAACCTCCCAAGTTGTTGTGTAGATCAAATGAGATAACAATCGTGTTTGTCCTTCGTTCTCAAAGAGGAGATGATGACATGACTTGCAGTTGACTTTGGTTTGAATGAGGGAGGGCTGTGCAAGGCCATCAGTCTCACTTTCTCCTCCAGAGCCTTCTGGATCCAGTGATCCATTCATCAGGACGACTGAAGATGGCCCAGCATGCAATGGGAGACCCAGGACCTTTTAGGCTAAGGTCTTTTCAGGTTTTCACTTTGAGTGAGGTAACTCCCATTCAGTGCATAGGTCTCTTTAAGAAATGAATAAATGAAAAAAAATTTTAAAAGAGTATCTTTGGGGAGGCTAAGTGGCACAGTGAATAGAGCACCGGCCCTGGAGTCAAGAGGACCTGAGTTCAAATCTGGCCTCAGACACTTGACACACTTACTAGCCGTGTGACCTTGGGCAAGTCACTTAACCCCAACTGCCCTTCCTTCTCCTCCAAAAAGAAAAAAAATAAGAAATGAGTCAAGGGATGGCCCCTTTAATTAAAAAAAAAAATTATCCCGGAGGGGAAGACCCTCAGGGTTGCTTCTCGAAAGAGAAACAGTTACTACTGACCTTCACTCTGAGCCAGGAGGGCCCAAAATATAGTCATTAAATGGTGCTTGGGCAGGGACTCATTGTGATCTAATCTATGAGCTTCAGAGTGAAATGGGCTTAAGAAAGAATTTAAGAACATTTTCCCTTCTAGGTCTTTGGGTGTGGCCTTTTGACTGAGTCCAAGTTTTACAGAACAGATCCTTTTATTAAGGGGATTTGTTCTGTGGAGTTTGGATTGAGTCAAAGGCTGCACTTGAGGACCTAGAGGACCACACGTGGCCTCAAGGCTGCAGGTTCCCCACCCCTGGCTTAGTACATAGTAAGCAACATATAAATGCTAACCATTATTAGCTGTTGTTATAATCTTCTACAGCCTCTCCCTTTATCATATTCTCATAACTGCTTTCTTCACAGTCCTTTCTCACCTCCCACCACAAATCTAGTCTCAGGACCCAAGGCTTTCCCCATTTTTTGCCACTTTAATGCTCAGGGTTACATTGGTAGTGGCCACCAATCATGGTTTAGGGCTGCCATTACCCATTCCCGTCGTACATGTGTGTGAGATCTCCCCTGATGATGCTGTCTGTGTACCCTCTGTTTATATCAGTAATTAAGATCATCCATATCAAAATTCTTCCTAGAATTCTAGACATTTCTAGAAAACTGAATGGGCATGACACTTTGGGTAGTGTAATCATCTTCTCTTTAGCTTTTATCAGGACAAATGAGATGTAAAACATTTTGCAAACTTTATGGCACTGTATAGAATGTTAGCTGTTATTTGTCTACCAGATTGAGAGTAAGACTGTTCACAGGGAAGTGCTAATATCTAGTTCTAGTGTTTGTGCATTAGGACCATAGTAGTGTTTGATACCTGATATTTATTAATGTATGAAGTAAGTATAACCTCAGTGTTGGTAGTGGCCATAAGCCCCAATCCTTTCTTTCCTTTGTTCCTGGAGATGTCTTGAGGTTTCTTAAAACTTCAGAAGGTAGTTTCTAGGTGGGTGGCTCCTGAGCCATTACAGGTTTGCTTCTCATCAACAATAATCTTGAAATGATTTTAAGTGAAGACATTTACTAAGGTGGAATAGTGAGAATTACTGGCAAAAACTATCCTCTCCCTTCTTCCCCTGACCCCCCCCGCCCCCGCCTAAGCCTGGGGTACATTCCCCCATAGTGTCCATAGGAAGAGTGAGCTTGAAAGAGTCCAAATGGTGGTGAGGTATATGTGTAGGATATACATGTAGCACCATTTTCCCTCCCCTTGAAGTCTCTTCTCTTATTGAAATTTAATTAAAGCCTTTGCTCCTCCCCACAGACCCTAGTTGTGGCTAACTTCCTTGTCTAGCCAATGTACTGTTCCCTTCTAAATCGAAGGGTTTCACCCTTGATAAAGGGATCTGGTGACCTTTTTTTTTTATATATACATAAAAACCTCATCTTGGTCTACATCAACTGGGGAGTGGAAATAATATCTTCCCTCCCTTATATGTATAAATACATACATAAGAATATACATCCATATGTATATATCTATCTATGACAACCATACTTGTGTGCTGTGTGTGTGTGTGTGTGTGTGTGTGTGTGTTTGGGAAGGGAGGGAGAGAAAGCAAGAGTGTGTTTGTGTGTGTGTATATGAAAGAGATAGAGAGAGAGAGAGAAAGAGAGAGAGAGAGAGAGAGAGAGAGAGAGAGAGAGAGAGAGAGAGCAGCTAGCTGGCACAGTGGCTAGAATGCTGGCCTGGAATTAGGAAAAGTCCTTCCTGAGTTGAAATCCAGATTCAGATACATACTAGCTGTGTGACTCTGGGCAAATCATTTAACCCTGTTTGCCTCAGTTTCCTTATCTGTTAAATAAGCTAGAGAAAGAGATGGCAAACCTCTTCAGTATCTTTGCCAGGAAAACCCCAAATGGGGTTGTGAAGAATCAGACACAATTAAAAATGACTGAATAGTAGTAACAACAAAATCTCTGTCTATGTATCTATATGTACGTTATCTCCCCTATTAGAATGTGAGCATCTTGAGGACCTGGGGTATTTTGATGTTCTTTTTATAGCCCAAACCCAGCACAGTACCTGGCAGATAATACACTTAATCAATGCTTATTGATTAATTGATTGATTTGTGACCCTGGGCAAGTCACACTTAACCTCTCAGTGCCCCAGGCAATTCTCAAAGATGATAAATTGTAGAGTGCTTGCCAGTCAATACTTGTAGATTGAGTTTCCTTTACTAATGAAATCATAGGTCTAGTCCCCCCAAAATTTAAAAAACAATTTAAGATGACTGCTATGCTGACCGCTTTTAGCTCGTGGGCTTAATTTTACCCATATTAACACTCCAGATCTATTATTTATACCTCTGCCTAGTGGCTGTAGGAATTGGGCTATTTTTTCTTTTGAATATGACTTATCCAATTTCTGCTGTTCACATGACATCTCCTAATGTCTAATGCTGGAGCATGCACTTGCTTATTTGAGGTTTGCATCCTACCCTAAGTATCAGCATTTAGAACTTTACTGCAATTTTATTTTATTTTTTTAAATTAGTGTAATCTTTAAAAAATAGGTTTAGGTAGCCATAACTCTGTGATAGTTGCTATTCCCTATGAATAATTTACCAATTAAATTGATTTTAAGGCACAGTACCAATAAATTTGATAAAATCCATGCACAGCTTTGTTTTTCCTTATCATTCACATTTGTACATTTTATAGTCAATTAAGACTGACAGCGACTATTTAGAATTCAGGTGAATAGCAGCAGGGACTATTTGTCACATGCCCAGACTCCAGACAATAGAGTGACTCTTCACCTGTTTCAGTCACAGGAATGAGGAAGGAGAGCTGGAACCCTCACTAAATAACACAGTTTATGACCTCCCAGGCAGAACAGAAGAAAAGATGCAGCTATTCTCAGAACTGATGGGACAAAGTGAGGACGAGTTGATCTGTAGAAGAGACACTGTGAGGGGAGGAGAAATGATCTCCATGGATCAAAACTACATGTGGAGGCCATGAAATTCAGTTCCATAAAGAAAGGTTGACAGGGAGATACTTCATGTAAAAAAAAAAAATCAAAGAACGGATGGTCTTAGAGTGAGGATGGAGGGAATGAGAAGTGAAAAAAGAATCCAGCCAAATACCTATGACCAGGTTTCTTCCAGATGGCATGTGTATCCTCTGCTCAGGTAGCAACTGGTTCACACTATATTCAATCCAAAGGACTTCATGAGCATCCTAGAAAAGTCTGCTTCTTACTAGGAGTGGCTCCAACAAAATTAAATACAGTTACAGTTATCCCTTTCACATTGCAGGGATTAGGGGTGTAATGCCCCTGAGATATGGAAAATATACTTACAATTTTTGGCCCTCCTTTCATACCAGAGAAGGTCTGAGTTATTACAGTATTAAAAGATAGAATGCATTGATATTATACTATATATATATATATATATATATATATATATATATATATATATATATATAATGCTCTTCTGTGTTTCTAAACCAGGGGTGGGGAATGTGCAGCCCTGAGGTCACACGTGGCCCTCTGGGTCCTCAAGGGCAGCCCTTTGATTGAATCCAGACTTCACAGAACAAATTTGGATTCAGTCAAAGAGGTTACACTTGAAGACATAGAGGGCCACATGTGGCCTTGAGGCCACAGGTTCCCCACCCCTATAATCTAAACTCTTTTTGTGCCGTCTATGGTTTCTGCAAAACTCCCCCCAAATTCCCATTTAATTTCTTATGCTGACCTGGCATATATTGAAACTGAAACTGTGATGGGGAAAATCTTGATTGTGGAAGGGATAACTGTAATCTTAATTAGGAAAGGAAAGAATCCAGGATAGGTAATAACATATTTATACATCACTTTCAGTTCAACCTTTTGTAGTTTCTTCCATATTCTAGGCACTGTGTTATGGACCCAACTACAAAACTTAAGCCTCTATCTAGTACATTCTGCTGGGGGCATGATTGACAGCCTGAAAAACCATATTATCTCAGCTGATTCTGACACCAGTAGTGATTACTACAGAACTCGCTACCACTACCTTATATATGAGGAAAGCAAGTCTCAGAGAGTGAAAGTGACTTTAGGGTCATGTAACTAGTAAATATGTGTTAAGATGCCAGCCTTAATGACTTTCTTTATCTACTACACCACACCACCTCAAGGGGTAATTGTATTTTTCCTATGCTGAAGGATTTCATGAAAGAGAATTTTGAGGGTGGGGAGTTGAGGAATAGAATCTTTTTTTGACTAATCCATAGTGGAGAAGTTAGACCTGTGATTTCACTGGCACCTTGGGGAGGAAACTCCACCTATGTGTACTGGTTGGCACCTTCTTTGTAATTTACAATCTTAGTCACCTAGAGCAGAAGTGTCAGTCAGATGGGAAACAGTCCTTGACCAGATGAAAATACAACTGGGAAATAGTTAACAATATATATATATATATATATATATATATATATATATATATATATATATATATATATATATATATATAAAATAGAACATAGATAATGCTAAAATGTGATTTTCTAAGCTGTATGGCTGGTTTAGTGGCTCTCCCTTTCTACTTGAGTTTGACATCACTCTCTTAGAACACTGAGAATTTAAATGTCTTATTCAAGGTCACACAGGCAGTATGTGTCAAAGGAAGGACTTGGACCCAGATCTTGCTGGATCTCAGGCTGCTCTTTATCTCCTGTGTCATACTATCTCATAAATTCACTAATCCATACTGAATAATATAGAAAACAAGAGACTTTTCCCTGGAAGGCTGTTTGGATGATAGCAGTTATTATTTTTTTCAACCTAGAACCTATGAACTTGTTTTTTTTTTTTTTTTTTTTTAGTATTGATAACTGTCTGTTGTTCAGTCAGTGGTTTGACATTTCCTTCTCCAGCTCATTTTAAAGGAAGCTGAAGCAAATAGATTCAAGTGCCTTGCTCAGGATCTGAGTAAGTGTCTGAGGTGAGATTTGAACTTGAGAAGTTGGGTCTGACTCCAGACCTGGTGTTCTATTCTGCTATCCCACTGCCCACCCAGTGCCCATTGATAACTATACTTCAGTTCAATTAATTTTGCAAATTATGTATTTATGTATTTTATTTTATTCATTTCACAACATTATTTTGGGAATGGGTGTGTAGTTTCACCAGGCTGCCAAAGGGATCCCTGAAACAGAACAAAACAATAAAAGGTTAAAATCCCCTGGATAAGATGCTTTGAGAGCAAAACAGCAAGACAAGCCCTACCTTCCATTTCAGAGAAAGCTCTGGATGCAGTAAACTGCCTCAGGTCTCATTCTTCCCTTATTCAGGGAGAGTAGAAACAACAATTTCCTTTAAAAATGTTCAGTTGCTGTTGGCCCCAAGAAAACAGTGAGTGATATTTCCTGTCGGCTTCTCCCTGCTTGGGTATTTGGTTTCCCTCATGCATCCCCTCGGTTTGGCCTCCCTCTGTCCTTCTCTCTTGGTGCCTTGTCTTCTGCAACAGTCTAGTCATTATTGCAGGAGATTTATTTTTAGAGTCAAGGCCACAGAGTTGCAGATTCGGCAAGGTCTAAAACAAATCGACAAACCGAGAGTGTTTGTCTTTGAAGCGGTGTGAATAAGGGGCCTGCATGCAGGATCCTGTCAATAAGCTCTTATCTCTGGTTGTTTTCTGAGTAAACCACGTGGGCAGGCTGATCTTTTTTTTTCTTTTAAGAACAGACAGTAGCTTGAAATAAAAGGATAGATTGGAAATTCATAATCTTTCCCTTGGAGATCTCTCTCTAGTCTCCTATTTCTTGGGAAGTCCAGGTAGAAGCATTGTAATCCAGACCAGAGATTTTTAAACTTTGTGAAGTCACAGACTTAAAATAGTCTTATTAAAGATGATTTTAGACCTTGATCAAAGTGATCACTGAGGATATGATCCTGGAAAACCAATGTAAAGTAAAAATATACGTGCATTTATGTCTAGTGATCTGTGTTAGAGGATTTGATGTGATGATGGGGAGGAGGAGGAAGAAGAAGAAGGTGATGATGATGGTGATGGCAGTTTAGCAGGGCTCCCCCCCACTGTTGTTTCTTCTCTACCCCCCAACCCAAGAGCATTCTCAGTTCCCATTCTTGGTCTGGGCGATCATACGGAAGCTAGTGTGGTCTGATTCCAATTGTTTGTGACTCACTGTTGAAGAGGTTGCACTATTTGATGAAAAGAGTCCCCTTAGTGATTTAGAAGTTAGATGAGTAGAAAACCCAGTGGAAGTATAAAATGGAGTGGCATATTCCCTCTCTCTCTTCCTTGTGAATCCCATAGAACTATTTCAAACTACATTGAGAGCTGGTGTGGGAGAGTTGCCATCGGACCTATTCAGACTCATGGTGACCATGTCCAAATGGCAGCTAGTGGAGGGGGCAAGCCTAGGTAAGTGTATACCTTGGCCTTCAGATACCTTTGCCTTTTTTAGATTTTCTTTACTGAGAGGTGGACTGAGCAGCACCATTAAAATGGATGTGATTGGATCTGGAGGTAACCTTATGAACTCTAAAGGTCTAGAGGTTTTCTAATGTGGTAGAAACAGTAGCAGTGTCCACCGAAATGGTGGAAGCTGACAGTGAGGGGAGCTTATGCATTAGTGAGGATAGCCATGGACAGTGGGATTGGCTCAAGTCTGCCATTTTACCAGTATATAGGTACTGGGAGTGGTTTGGGCAGTGCTAGGCTGAAGTGAAATGTAAATTGCTAACTGACAGTCTTGCAGACTGCTTTATTTTCTGATGAGGTGTAGTGCCAATACAATATTTACAGCGCCAATGATCATGATAAAGACTGTGATCACATGATATTTGATCGCAAAATATATCAAACTCTCCAGATAGATGACAGAGTTGAAGCATTTATTTAGAAACCAGAAAACCAAATCCCAAAACCAGTAAGCTGATTCCATCATAGTACCAAAGATATTCAGAAGCTATAATAATGCTGAAAGTCACAGCATCCTTCAGCCTTCCTACAAACCAATACAAAATCAGTATTTAATCACAAATCCCATCTATCTCCTTGCCTAAGCTCCTCTCTCCCCCATCATCTGGCTAGCTCTGACTCCCAGCTTCCTGTGGGCTCTGCTGCACCCTTCAGCAAATTCCCTCTATCACAGGCTCCATGTGATTACATTCAGTCTATCAGGGGGCAGAGTTTACTTTCAAAGCAGGGGAGGTTTTCAAACTCCCCCCTAGGTCTATTAAGGGGCAGGGAAGATCTTCAAATTCCCATTCCCATTACATGTAGTCAGCTTCTTAGCAGATTATATCAGTAGTTAAAATAAGTCAAGTTCTGTTTAATGTGTGCTTTTGGGTCTCCCCTGTTAAGCATCCTTTTTATGTTTAGGAGTAAATTACCAGCTCCATACCTGATTCATATATTCAGAACAGAACATTTTTCACTCCCCTTTCCCACCTTTGGTAGACTTTAGATGTGAACTCTAAGTAACATTGTCCCCAACAGTCACCAGGGTGAGAGACTTAACAAGTTACCAAGTGTGAGAACAGGGAGCTTAACCTTTCTCATTAAAGACAACCTGGCCAGGACTGAACCTGGCCCACCTTGGTGCCTGGGGACAGAATAGAGAGTCACAATACCTTCAGCTCCTGTGGTAGCCTAGCAGTGGTTTCTTAAAGTTAGAATAGTAATGGTAAATTTTAAGGTAGATAGGTTGGGAGGGACAGAAAAAACACCTTTTGGGGTTTACTTGGACTATGTAAGTCATTATGGAGAACCAGTATGGGGGTAGGGGCGGAAGGGCCTGTCTTTGGAGTCAGGGGGACCTGATTACAAGTGCTACCTCTCACTTATACCAGCCATCCACATGTCACTTAACTAACCTCTTGGTATACTCAGATAACTTTCTAAGATAAGAGTAACAAACAGAGAAAATGCCCCTCTCCCTCCCTCCTCCTCAGTCCCTCTTCCTCCCACTCCTCTTTGGTAGAGATGCAGGTTGATTCTCTCTCCGCAGCTGCTTCCTGCCTCAAATGCTTCTTCTCCTCCTTGAACTGTTTCCAAGGCTTGGCAAGCTTAGCTTTTTAAAAGCCTCCAGGGGCTTGACCAGTGGTCAGCTAGCCAATGCCACACTCTTCTGTCCATTTAATCAGAGAAGCTTCTTTTATACTTAGTAAAGGGGTAGGGGATAGACACTTCATCTGTATGTTGCTGCTCAGTCATTTCAGTGGGGTCTGACTGTTTGTGACCCCCATTTGGGATTTTCTTGGCTAAAGATACCAGAGTGTTTTGCCATTCATTCTCCAACTCCTTTAACAGAAACTGAGGAAAACAGGGTGAACTGACTTCCCAGGGTCACACAGACAGTTAAATGTCTGAGGCCAGATTTGAACATGGGAAAAGGAATTTTCCTGACTTCAGGCCTGGTGCTCTATCCACTGTGCCACCTAGCCCGCCTTTCATCATCTTGTAATACCTCTTTACCCAGGAGAACAATGTATTCAAGCAGTAATATTGTAATGATAATCAACTGTGAAAAACTTAGCAGCTCTGATCAATAAAATGATCCAAGATGGTGCAGTGCATAGTGCTGGGTCTGGAATCAGGAAAACTCATCATCTTCCTGAATTCAAATTTGACCTCAGACACCAGGTATGTGATTGTGGGCAAGTCACTTATCCCTGTTTGCCTTGGTTTCCTCATCTGTAAAATGAGCTGGAGAAGGAAATGGCAACCACTCCAGTATCTCTGCCAAGAAAACCCCAAATGGGATCATGAAGAGTTGAACGTGACTAAAATGATTGAACAACACAATAAAAAATGCTAGCTACTTGCAGATACAGAACCAATGGACTCTGAGCAAAGATGGAAACATTTTTTGTACCTTTTTAGAGACAAAGACAGAGAGAGACACAGAGACAGAAAGGGAGAGAGAGGGAGAGGGAGAAAGAGAGACGGAGAGAGAAGAGAGGACAGGACAGGATAGGAAAAGACAGGAGAGGAGAGAAAAGGAGAGGAGAGGAGAGAAAAGGAGAGAAGGAGAGGAGAGGGAAAAAGAGTGAGAGAGAACAAGAGCGAGAGCGAGAGCGAGAGCGAGAGAGAGAGAGAGAGAGAGAGAGAGAGAGGAGGAGGAGGAGGAGGAGAGGGAGAAAACCAGAGAGACAGAGAAAGAGAGAGACAGAGAGAGAAGATGCATAAGAAGTACTCAGGGACTGTTGGAACCAGGCATAGCCCCTCCCACCTATGAGCAGGTGCTGATTTCCTCCTTCTCAGGACAAGGAAGGTGATTCATCTCTAGGGCTAATCAGATTCCAGTCTGATGGCTTAGTGCCTCTCCCTCCACAGGAACCATTCAAGGAAGGTGGGCAAACAGACAAGACACACACACACATCCCACCTGTCATCCTTGCAAAAACTTTACTGAGTTTCAAATTTTAGATGATGGAACAAAAAAGACCCATAGAGAGAGAAGAAAGGGAGCCTTGGGAGAGACTGCCCAACCCTCCTGCCCTATGCAAGCTGACTTTTGCTAACCAGGGCAATATGTCCTAAAATAACCCACTCAGAGAAAAAATGCTACTAACTCCTAAAAACAAGGAGAGAAACGTCAAGCAGTGGGGTGAGGTCGAAATTCAATACAAGGAGGGGAGAAATGGATCCATCTGTCAGGGTATAACAAGGCAAGGTGAGGGATACTGGATCAAGCAGCCAGCAGCAGAACTCCTGGTCTCCCTATTGTGGAGACATTTCTATTCCATATATTTATGTATAAATATAGAGAGACATATGGAAAATGTGGACTCTAGGTGTATGTGGGAAGAAAACAGGGAGGAGGTGGGTAGTAGGGAAGTTCCAGCTGATGTAGTCTTCTTCACTCTTTTGGCTTCAGGTTTCTCTTTCTTTGTCATCTGCTTTTGCTTCATTTTTCTCCTCTGGATCTTGCTCTTTCTCCTTGAAGTTGGATAAGTTCTTTTTGCCACCCTTACCTTTTTCATTGGGGTCTAAAACCTCCTCCTCAAAGGCAGTTCTCTTGTCTGAAGAGCACATGGAAATTCATTTCTCAGAATCTTCCTCCTCCTCTCCATTGTCCTCCTGCCTCCCATCCTCAGGGATAGGCTGCATTTGGACACCATGGTAGTCTAATTCATCATGTTAAATGGACTGATATGAAGTTTGAAATATGATCCAAAGAATTCAAAGTAGTCATTATAGGGAAGATCACTCATTGAAGATCTCTCTGTCCAAGGTCATGACTGTCTCATACATCTAGCTCTAGTACCTTGTCTCCATTGAGGATGGTCTGGCCACCCCCTCCCAGAATCAGCATGGGTAGATTGAAGCTCTTGAAAAATTCCATATATTCAGCATGGCATATGGTGGTAGAGTTGAAACAACTTAATTGGGTCTCCAAACAGAAAGTC
Organism: Gymnobelideus leadbeateri; assembly: GCA_011680675.1. Lineage (NCBI taxonomy): Eukaryota > Metazoa > Chordata > Mammalia > Diprotodontia > Petauridae > Gymnobelideus > Gymnobelideus leadbeateri. The sequence continues at coordinate 57,672 of WOXC01008675.1, forward strand.
AGAACCACACTGCAAGACCCCTGTATTGGGTTTAAAGGACTGCCAAGCTAGGTCAAGCTAGGCCCTTCTCAAGACTGGCTTCTCTCCAGGCTCTGATTCATCTTCTAGGAAAGAATATCTATAACTGAAACAGAATAAAGGATTCTATCACCTTGGACATCTATGGCTTAAAGATGATTGCACAAGATTTGTCCTCAATCCCATCTCCAAGCAGGTAGTTGACAGTGTAGTATTTGCCTTTGCCAGCCCCAGTGTCTGGTAGGTCCCCCATTCTGGGAAGTACTCTTTGTACTCAGGAAAGGATAGTGTCATAACCTGGTCTGTGGTGTAGAAAGCCTCTTCTACACCATCTCCATGGTGAATGTCAAAATCAACACACAGTCTGCTCTGGTAGCACTTTAACAATTCCAGGATGGCCAGCACATCATTGATGTGACAGAAGCCAGAAGTTTTGGACTTCTTAGCATAGTATGGGCCCCCAGCCCAATTTGTAATAACATTTATTAAGCTTCACTACACCTGCCACTGATCCATTGGTGGATAGCTGACAGAATTTTTTAAAAACCCTCAGACATTTGGCAGTCTTCACGAACGTGAAATCTCTGCATCTACTTGCTGTATTCTGACAAATTATCAGGGCGAATGGATCACAAAAACAATGTAGTCCTCATTGTGGTGCTTACTCATCTCGTCTGCATCAGCTTTGTGGGGATGACAGATTTCCATCTCCTGGAAGAGTCCGTAGTTTAGCAGCTTGTGAATCATTCCAATTTGGTGGGGCTTCATGGGGTGGCCCTGGCTATAGTAGTGATTTTCTTTTTTCAAAAAATATTAATAAATTAATTTTTAGCTTACAACATTCACTTCCATAAGATTTTGAGTTCCTGATTTTCTCCCCCTCTCTCCTCCCCACTCCCCAAGACAGCATGCAATCTGATATGGGCTCTACATATACATTCATATTAAGCATATTTTTCATGTTAGTCATGTAAAGAAGAATTGGAACCAGTGGAAGGAACCACGAGAAAGAAGAAACAACAACAGAAGAGAGCAAGTAATTTGCTTTGATCTGCATTCAGACTCCATCAGTTCTTTCTCTGGATGTGGTTGGCATTTTCCATCATGAGTCTTTTGGAGCTGTCTTAGATCCTTGCATTGCTGAGAAGAGCTAAGTCTATCGAAGTTAGTCATCACACAATGTTGCTGCTACTATGTACAATGTTCTTCTGGCTCTGCTCCCTTCACTTTGCATCAGTTCATGTAAGTCTTTCCAGGTTTTTCTGAAGTTGGCCTGCTCATCATTTCTTAGGGAACAATAATATTCCATTACTTTCATATACCACAACTTGTTCAGCCATTTTTCAGTTTATGGGCACTCCCTCAATTTCCAATTCTTGGCCACCACAAAAAGAGCTGCTATAAACATTTTTGTACATGTGGGTCCTTTCTTCATCTTTATGATCTCTTTGGGATACAGCCCTAGGAGTGATATTGCTGGGTCAAAGGGTACACACAGTTTTATGGCTCTTTGGGCATAGTTTCAGATTACTCTCCAGAATGGTTGGATCAGTCCACAACTCTACCAACAATACATTAATGTTCCAATTTTTCTACATCTTCTTCAACATTTATTATTTTTCTGTTTTGTCATGTAGCCAATCTGATAGGTATGATATGGTACCTCAGAGTTGTTTTGATTTGCATTTCTCTAATTGATAGTGATTTAGAGCATTTTTTTCATATGACTTTAGATAGCTTTAATTTCTTCTTCTGAAAATTGTTCATATCCTTGGACCATTTATCAGTTGGGGAATGACTTGTATTCTTATAGATTTGATTCAGTTCTCTATATATTTTAGAAATGAGGTCTTCATCAGAGACATTGGTTGTAAAAATTGTTTCCCAGCTTTCTGCTTCCCTTCTAATCTTGGTTGCATTAGTTTTGTGCAAGAAAATTTCAGTTTAATGTAATCAAACTTATCCATTCTACATTTCAGAATGTTTTCTATCTCTTGTTTGGTCTTAAATTCTTCTGTTCTCCATAAATCTGACAGATAAACTATTCCTTGCTCTCCTAGTTTGCTAATAGTATCAACCATTATACCTAAATAATGTACCCATTTTGACTTTATCTTGGTATATGGTGTAAGATGTTGGTCTATGCCTAGTTTCTGCCACATTATTTTCCAGTTTTTCCAGCAGTTTTGTTAAATAGTGAATTCTTATCCAGAAGCTAGAGTCTTTGGGTTTATCAAATAGTAAATTACTATAGTCATTGAATAATGTGTCTTGTGTATCTAACTTATTCCAGTCTACCTCTGTATTCCTTAGCTAGTACCAAGTAGTTTTTATGATTGCTGCTTTATAATGCAATGTAGGCCTGGTATGGCAAGGCCACATTCCCTTATATTTCTTTTCATCATAGTAGTAATTTTCGACATCCCTCTTCTTAGTAGTAATAGACCGTCTGCATTGTGCCCTGACTGAACATCGTTGCCTCATGCCCTCACACACTGCATTGCCCCCAGTACCCATCGACCAGTTAATAATTATTCAATTTCATTTACCAATTGACATTAATTAGCACTTGCAAAGGGATATTTGCTGAGAAAAGTACAATAAAGACCAAGGTACAAGAACCTCCCAAACTAGGAACGTGCTCTTCTCTATCACCTTGGTCCCTGGGTAGAGTTTGCTCAGACTCAAAGTGATGACTGCAAAACATCCCCTCCCCTCCAGGTTCACTTCTGGGTGTGGCACAGCTGATAGCTGAGTCAGTTCTTTGCTTGTAGGACACATTGACTCTCAGTTGCTGGTCTGGATCAAGTTGGTTCTTCCTTAGGAGTGACTTCTTACCAGGTTCAGCTGATGCAGCAACTAGATCCACTTGCTGGGGGCCCTTTTGTTCATTCTCCCAACTTTTCAGATCTCACCAAGTAGCAACCTGGTTCATTTAATCTCTGATACTTTCATCTCACATCAGAAAAGAATACATGTAACCGAAACAGAAGAAATAGAGACATCACGTGTTCATGACTACATGGTGGTCAGTTGGGGAGATAAAGAGGTCAGCAGCAGGCAGTAGATTACTCATGCCACTGCCAACTATGGCCACCACTGCTGCCTTCTGCCAGTGCTTCTGCCATTGCTACCTCTCTTCTCCAAGGCTTATAGGGATTCTTATGTAGGGTGCTCTGTTAGGAAAGAGGAAGATATTTTATCTCGTTGAGCCTTTTGTATGCACACTTACTTCCATTCCAGCTCAGCAGCTGATTAAAGAGGTTTTTCATCACGATACAGTAAACCAACTGGAGACAGAGAGTGTCTGCATGTATTCTGAATTAGAGGGAGTATGGGGGGTGGGGTGGGGAAGGACCACTTTGCTATGCATTTTTAGAAGGAGGCTCACCAAACTTCCACATAGAATGACACTAAGCAGAAAATATTAAGCACAGAACTTGACTTTTATTGGCTAGTCTTCCTCCCCACCCCATTAAGTATTAAGGAAAATCCATTGGTCAAAGGGACATCTTGGCTGAAGTCAGTCTATGATGTTGATGAAAAATGAGAGGAGGACCTACTCAGCCTTAGGCTGTCCCAAAGACCTTTCTGAAAACACATTTTTAAATTTTAAGTCAAATTACTCTTTTGGTCAAGGAAGAACTATAAGTTTCTCTTTTGCTAACTGTTCTTTGAAATCTGGTTAGGGTTCTAAAATCATATGTCATACATGTGCCCAAATGCAAGGTAATAGGTGCATTTTTAAAAATTAAGTAATGATACAGTGGATAATTATGTGATAAAGTGGTTCTGAATTCTTCAATAAAAATAACATTTGATTTCCAAATGAAGTCTTTTTTTTTTTAAACCCTCTTTGGAGACCAAGGAGTCATCATCTGTTCAACAATGAAACAGGAAAACTATCTTGTAAAGCCAAACTTTCTGGTTCCTGTTTTCCCAGACAGGCATATGAGGACATGGCAATACCCAAGGGAAAGTGGATACATAATGCTTAGCAGTATTGCCTTTAAAATATTTTATTATTGATTAAAAAAAAAAAACATTGCTATCATTTCCCAACAAATTGCACCTAGTCCCAAGTAGGGAACCCTCCCTTATAACAAATACACATCAGCCATCTTTGACAACACATGCTACATTTCAAATCTGTGGTCTATCCCTTGAGTCTTGAAAAGAGAAAATATATGTAATTATTGGTCATCTGGAATCGAGCTTGATCATTGAAATAGTCTGAATTCTGATGTCTTTAGTGTTGCAGTGTTGGTGTTCATTATGTATATCAGTCTCTTAGTTCTGGGGAAAATAACTTTTAAGTGAAATCAAATCATAAAATCATAGAATCAAGCTCTAGATTTTGGCTATGATGTGCCTGGGAGATATCATTTGGAGTTTCCTTCAGGAGGTATTTAGTGGGTTCTTTCTATTTCCATTTTGCTCTCTTTAAAGATTTCTTGAGATAACTGAGTCAAATTTATAAGAATACAAGTCATTTCCCAATTGACAAATGTCAAAGGATATGAACAGGCAGTTTTCAGAGGAAGAAATTAAAGACATCTATAATCATATGAAAAAATGCTCTAAATCACTATTGATTAGAGAAATTCAAATCAAAACAGCCCTTAGGTAAAACATCCCACAGGTCAAATTGGCTAACATCACAAAACAGGAAAATGATAAATGCTGGAGATGTGGGAAAATTGGAATATTCATACATTGTTGGTGGAGTTATGAACTGATCTAGCCATTCTGGAGAGCAATCTGGAACTATGTCCAAAGGGCTATAAAAATGTGCATACCCTTTGACTCAGCAATAGCACTTCTAGGGCTGTATCCCAAAGAGATCATACAAGTGGAAGGAAGACCTGTCTGTACAAAAATATTTATAGCAGTTCCTTTTGTGGTGGCAAAGAATTGGAAATCAAAGGGATGCCCATCAACTGGGGAAAGAAAGTAAAGAAAGATAGTTCCTTGCCCATTATTTGGGGAACAGCTAACCAAGTTGTGGTATATGAATGTAATAGAATACTATTGTGCTATAAGAAATGAGGAGCAGACAGACTTCATAATAACCTGGAGAGACATATATAAACTGATGCTGAGTGAGAAGAGCAGAACCAGGAGAACATTGTACACAATACAGATACATTGTATCTGTGATGACTAACGTTGATAGACTGGGCTCCTCTCAGCAATGCAAGGTGATGAGACAACTTCAAAAGACTCATGATGGAAAAGGTTATCCACATTGAGAAAAAGAATTACGGAGTCTGAATGTAGATTCAAGCAAACTACTTGCACTCTCTCTTTTTTTGTTTTGATTCTTCTTTCTTATTCATTCCATTTGTTGTAATCCTTCTTTACAACCTGAATAATGTTTGTTGTGAAGGTATATGTAAAGCCTATATCAGATTGCATGACACCATAGGGGAAGAGGGGGAGGAAAGGGAAGGGGAGAAAATTTGTAACTCAAAAGCTTGTGGAACTGAATGTTGTAAACTAAAAGTAAATACATTTTTTAAAAAAATGACTGGAAAAAAAGATTTCTTGAAATATGATGGCTAGGCTCTTTGTTTTCTGTTTACAGTGTTCTGATAGACTAATGATTCTTAAATTTATTTTTCCTCCTCAATCTGTTTTCCAGGTCAGTTGTTTTTGCTTATAAATACATTATATTTTCTTCCATTTTTCAGTCTTTTGACTTTTTAAAAAAATATTTCTTGTCACCTCATGGAGTTATTTTTTTAGGTACATTCTAATTTTTAGGGAATTTGTTGCTTGGGCAAGATTTTATACTTCTTGTGCCAAGCTGGCTGCTAATTCCCTTTCCAATTCTTTCTTCTATAGCTCTCATTTCTTTTCCAATGTTTTTCCTCAAACAAACATTTTATTTTTAACTTAACAGGATGTCTATTAAGTCATCCATTAAAAGGGAGAGACAAAATAGGGGTGGTCAACCTCCCCCTGACCCACCCAATGTCTATAAGTTACACATTTCTTCTTCTTTTTTTTTTCAGAAATCTGTTTAGTATTTTATTTCACCCAGCTACGTGTTAAACAAATTTTTAACATTCATTTTTAAAATTTTGGGTTCCAAATTCTCTTCCTTCCTTCCCCTCATCTCCCCTCCCCATTGAGAAGACAAGCAATTCAGTATAGGTTATACATGTGTAGTCATGCAAAACATATCCATAATAGTCAAGTTGTGAAAGAAAACATAGACCAAAAGAACCTCAAGAAAAATAACGAAAGTTAAAAAAATATGCTTCAATCTGTATTCAGACACCATCAGTTCTTTCTCTGGAGATGGATGGCATTTTTCATCATAAGTCCTGCAGGGTTGTCTTGGATTGTTGCATTGTTGAGAAGAGCTAAGTCGTTCACAGCTGATCATCCTACAAATATTGCTATTTCTTTGTACGTAGTACATTTCACTTTGCATGAAACCATGCAAGTTTCCCCAGGTTTTTCTGAGAGTATGCTGTTCATTATTTCACATACCATAACCTATTCATCCATTCCCCAATTGCTGAGCACCCCCTCAATGTCTAATTCTTTGCCCCCAGAAAAGAGCTGCTATATTTTTGTATATATATATATATATACAGACTGGAAAAACTATATATATATATATATATATATATAGTTTTTCCAGTCTGTCCCTAGATTTCAGACTTAAAGTTAGGGCTGGGCTTTGTCAGGACTTCTGGATGGTAGATCTGGGCTGGAGTCCTGTTGCTGCTTTCTTGAGAGTATTGAGTGCTATGATATTATAGATTGTCAGGGATAGTGTGGGGACCTGCCATATTGCAGTGTTCCCAAAATGGTCTGATCCAGGGCAAAGTCTGATTACTGCCTCCCTCATATGGGCTCTGCAAGTTCCTGACCTGAGGTTGGATTTGAGCAAGAGCAGACTGCTATTGGACCGTACCCCTATCAGCCAGCTACAAAGCTCTAGAAACAATTGTAGGCTCACCATTAGTCTGGGATTCCTGTCCTGGTTGTTCTTCTGAAGGCTGGAATAAATTCCCTTCTTACTAAATTACCTTATGTTAGGATAACAAAGTTGCCAGTTAACCCTTGTCCTTGTTGCAGTGTTTTGGTATGGGTCTGGTGTTGCCCACGTACAGATCCGGGACCTCTTCTTGTGCCAGTTCCCAGTCTTTTCACAGATGCTAGAGTACTACAAGCCTGACACCGTCCCCAGTGTCTGAAGACCTTACTGTCTGTCTTCCTCCTTATGTCTGCCTAGGCTTGACAAATAACTCACTGTGGCTTTTCATGGTTTTCTGAATCCGGGTCGGTCTGGTATATTTTCTAGATCCGTTTAGAGGGCTTTTTTAAGGTCACTTTACTGTTTCTTGCTATCCTACCATCTTGGTTTTGTCTTGGAGTCAATCCCATAACTGGGAGAAATCCCCACTGTGATACTCCAGACAAATATTCATCCAGCCTCTGGTGAAAGACCTCTCCAAGAGGAAAAGTACTGCCACTCAAGACATCTAATCCCACCTTTTGGGCAACTCTCAATGTTGGGGAGACTTTATTGCATCAAGTCTAAATTTGCTTCTTTACCACTTCTAAGTGTTACTTTTCCCTTAGGCCATTTGCAAATTTATCATAGTCCCTGATAAAATGTTAAGCAGCACAGGACCAAGCCCAGATCTCTGGGATGTTCCACTTGGAGACCTCTTGTCAAGTTGACAGTGAACCATTACTACTATTATCACTTCAAATAAGTCTCCATTTTTTAGGGGAAACTCCAGGAAAGCAGGCAACAATGATCACGATTTTCTAACCCTCCGTAACCTTATGTTTCACCTTTCAAAAAGCCCAAAACCTCAGGTATATTTGAGGGATTGCTCTAGCATTACTTTGAGTATGGAACTGTTCTCTTAATTCAGTGGAGACAAGGGGAGTGAGAGGGATGGAAAGTAAAACAATTCATTAGATTGTAAGGTCCTTGAAAACAGTACAGTTATCCCTTCCATACTGTGTGTGTTAGGAGTATGGCACCCCCAATATCTGGAAAATCTGTGTAAAAGTTTTTGGCCTTCCCTTCATACCAGAGAAATCTGAATTTTTTTTTCTCTTTTATGGGGTGTTTATAGTACCTTATTGTAAAATTTGGGTTGATATTATATAATATTATATGTGTATATATATATATATATATATATTATGCATTTCTGAATTTCTAAACTATATCTGTGTCATCTGCTGGTCCCTTTGCATGTTGTCTGTGGATTATGCAAAACTCCCCCCAAATTCCCTTTTAATTTCTTATGCCAACATGCAATATATTGAAACCATGATGGGGAAAGTAGTGATGTGGAAGGAAAACTGTACTTGTCTCTTCTCTATCCTTGTATTTCTAGCACCTAACACAGTGGATAAGAACTTAATAAATGTTCATTGAATTGAATTGAAGAAAATGAAATATAAATGTAGCAAGTATGCCTTAGCTCACTTTCTCAGAGCCAGGCAGGCTATATCTCCCCTTAGGGTTTGAGGATACCCTGAGGGGTTTGGAGGTGTCTTTTCCTCCACTGCTGTGAGGGCTGTGTCTTTTCACTGCTATCACTGGCCCACATCCCCACCAGTTATGTTCCTTCTACTGTTAGGGGCCAGAGACTATTACCTCAGCTCCGTTTAACCACTCAACATCAGGTAGTTTTTACAAAGGAAGAAAGGGCAAGAACAAAGAACAAACATTTCTCCCAATACTTTGGGATTACTGTCTCCCCAGGCCACTTGGTCTCTTGGGAGACCTTAGCCCAGTTTTTACATAGCATTAGTCCCACCTAGTTCATGTCCAGATGCTGTATGTCTTCCAGATGGAGTCCCAGTTTCAGTTTCCACTGGCTTGAGTCCAGAAGGTCACATCAGAAGACTGATGCCTGTTCCTTAGGATATCAGTGCTGGGCTTGTTGCAAAACCCAGCATGGATTCGAACTCCTGGATTCTTATGATTCATTCTCTTGATCTTTAGAAACTCACACAATTGGGAGACTCCATTCCTTTCACTTAGAACGACCTCCCCCCCCCCCCCCCAAACACATAGGCCCAGGACTGAAGCCTATTTTGGGGAGAAGTCACATGACCTCAAAGGAGAGAAGGCCCCAAGGTCTTACAGCATTGTATCTAACTAGATGCCCTGAATGAAGGAGTCACCATATAAATTAAAGAGAGGTGGCCAAAGATGACTGGCCTCTTTGACAATACTTCCAGTTCCAGTTATACAGCCAATTGAAAAAGGCTCCCCCAACTACATGGCTAACTGACTAGAGCCAGTTATAGAATGTCTAAGCATGTTTCGCGATCTCTCTAAGGCATTTCCTTTTCACAGCATCATGACTCTCTCAGAAGCAGACTTCTCATTTTTTCTGCATGGGGAAATTGCATCAATCGAGAAAGCTGATGGCATCTGCAGATGTGCTAAACCTGTGTTACAGGGAGCATATAATCAATGAATTTACAGAGAGTGATTGATCCTAGGTTATACTCCTAGTCACAGTTCACCTTGGCTGACATCATTTTTTAAAGGGTCATCTTAGGAAGTATAGCACAGTAGAAAGAACACTGCATTTAGTGTTAGAGGTCTTAAATCTTGGCTTTGATGATATTGCATGTGTGTGACTTTGGGTAAGTCTTTTTTTCTCCCTGGGTTTTGTTTTCCTCATCCACAAAATTTGGAGATTGGGCTTCTATAGGTGACCTCTGATATCCCTTCTAAAGTAAAATCTATGATTCTGACTTTAACTCAGCAGGGGCTGACTCTACTGGACAATGAAGTTCACTTCACTTAAGTCATTTGTTCATCCATCCGTCTCTCTTTCTCTCTCTCTCTCTCTCTCTCTCTCTCTCTCTCTCTCTTTCTCTCTTTGTATCAGCCTCTGTATCTTTCTTTATCTCCCTTTGTATCTACCACATTTATCTATCTCTATGTATGTATGTATATCTATCCATCATCTCTATGTATCTGATTTTCTCTCTCTCTATGTATGTATGTATGTATCTATATATCTTTTTATGTATCTATGTAGCTGTCTAGCTTTATATCCATCAATCATCTGTCCTTATGCATGTGTCTATATGTATCTATCATCTTTATGTATTCATGCATCTATTTCTATGTATATATCTCTATATGTATGTATATCTGTCTTTCATCTATCACTATATCTATGTATGTATAGATCTATTTTTATTATCTCTTTCTTTGTAGTAATCTGTGTATCTATATACATCTGTCTTTCTCTCTGTCTATCATTTATCGGTACGCATCCATGACTCTATCTATGTTTCTATCTATCTCTATATCTATTTATCTATCCATCTTAGTCCTGTGATTTCATCAGGGAGCTCTGGATGAGGAGCTTTCTCTACCAATGTCACTCACCATTTGCTCTTCAGCTTTTAGCCATAGAAAACTTCTTGAGAAACTGAGAGCTTAAGTGACTTGTGCAGCCAATATACATGGGAGGCAGAACTTGAACCCAGCCTTCCTGCCTCTGAAGGCAGCTCCCTGGGCACTTTATGATGCTGCTTCTCAGTTGTGTATTGCTTTAAGCCAATATCTAGCCCTATTCCCTTATCTTGTGGTCTTAGTACTATCCAGAAAAATTGCTTTGGCTTACTGTAAAACTCTACTCTTTTCTATTGCCAGGAACAGATTCTTCTTCTCTTCTCTCAAAATTTGTGGTCTCTGTTGAGCATTCCACTAAGCTGTAGTCTGAGTATTCGTGCCTTCTCACGCTCAGGCTCATGGTTCCCCATATTCCTGCAAATGATATTTTTCTGGGTCATTTTTTAAAGTTAAATTTTATTCTTCTTAAAATTATTTTCTTTTTAAAAAGTTTTTTATTTATTTTAATTTATGGCCAAGATAGCATTTCTATAACATGGTACAATAAAAAAGGATGATTGCACATGAAACTGAGGATCTATTATGTACAACTTGTTATTAATTCTCTTAAAATATAATAAAGTTATCATGTAAATTTCTTTTTTTCCCTCCCCCTCATCCTAGAGATGGCTACCATTAGACACAGATATATGGGTATGTATATGTACACACACACTCACACACACACACACACACACACTACACACACATATATACATATACATATGTATATATGTAAAATCATCCTATACATAACTTATATTTATCAGTTCTTTCTCTGGATGCAGATAGCATCTTCCTTCATATGCCCTTTTGATGACTCATGCCTTAGGTGCCTATGAAGGAGTGACATTCAGGAACCCTATAATTACCGTTTTATAGTATCAAAGATGCTTTAATATAGTGAAATGAGAATTCTCCACCTCCTACTCTTAAGAAAAGAGTTTATTCTTCTTACTCAAACTAAGATTTGAACTACTGTTGCCATGACCTAAAACTCTTGGTTCTTCTAAAAGACATAAGTAGGGATCAGAGAGTTTGCAGGACTGCAAAAGTCACTTGGTCCAACCCCCTTATTTGACAGGTAGAGAACATGAAGCCCTGAGAGCTTTTGCCTTGGCAGACGCCATAGCCAGTGAGAGGGAGCTGTGGGGTTAGAATTCACGTCTCTGGTGTCTCCCTGTTTGGTGCTCACACTAAACTACTCTGCCTCAAATCCTGAAAGAATGCAACACCAAAATATCTACTAGTGCTGCCCACACTTTTCAGTGTCATTGAGTCCTAGGCTTTCAGTTTGGGAAGAGATTTCAGAATTATCTCGTTTAAATGTTAACCCATGCTTGAATCAGGAAGCCCCTCCACAATGTCACCATCAATGAAATCATCCTCCCCAGAGATGAGGAATTTACTAAGCTTCAAAGTGGTCCATTTCCTTTTGGAATAGCTCTGTTTTTCGGAAATTTTGCCTAATACCCAGCCTCAACCCACCTTTTTGCCTCACAAGTTATGCCCACTCAAAACAATGATGATTAGCAGATATTGGTATGGAGAGCAGAATTTTGCTGAGGAGGGATTTTCCCATTCCCAACGAAAAGAAGCAGAGTTTATCCTCTCAGACCACACCTGTCTTATCTCAGTGGGTCATCTCAGGGCATAACTTTAACTTTGGTCATGACCCTTTTTGTACTTCTCCTTTTGGGTGATAGGTTTCCCTTAAGGAGCCAGCGTTTAAATCAACCTACCTACAATGAGCAAAGGGGGTGGGAGTTTTAGGATAGGGGCAATGACCCTCATTTCCATATGGATCTTTTTCTAAGGGAGCTCAAAAGTATATAGGTTGTAAATAAAAACATAACCTTTAGATCCTTTCACAGACAAAGTCTGTCAAGCTCTCAGCTCAGAATCAATGAATGATCACTAGGATGGGATTGAATCTCTTGACCTATTTTTTGGTTTTATATATTCAAGTTAGCCACTGTCATTCCCAATTTACACTCTCCATGTGCATTTAAAGATGCATATAATTGAAAAGCAACTGAGATTGATCTTTTATTTATGTAGAGAAATCTGGCCTTATAGAACTATTGAAAATATCAAATAAACAGTTGAAAAAGAATGGGAAACTCCAGATATAGAACATCTATCCTTTTAATTCACCAGCTGCTTGTATTCTCAGGGAATAACAGTTTTGTCTCCTCTCAGCTGGATTATTTCACTGAGCAGAGTTGTGAGACAGAGGCTACAGCTACTCAAAACCCTACATCAGTCACCATTCAAAGCATCCCCCATTGTTTCTGGTGCTGCGGCACTCCAAGTTCTGTTATAGACTCCATCTGTGCATCATCCCACTGTCTGTCTGTCAGTCTGCTGCAGAGCAATTCAAAAGCACCCACAGCAGTGGAAAATCCCTCCTTCACTTCAAATGTGCAGTAGTCCAGTCTTTTCCCAAGCTGGGAAGACCAGAGATCCCAAGATCCCTAGCTAGTCTCTGGACACCTTTTCTTCTACCTGTAGAAGGGTTGGCCAGAGGCACTGTCAATATTCTTCCCTGGTGTTTGGAATTTTATAGTCCCAGATGCTGAAAACTTTGCATCTAAAATTATATAGCACAACATCCAAAGTACACACCAGTTTTAAAAGAATAAGAAACATGAGCTTAGCATCCCAGGCAATCATCTCCAGTTTCCATTCCCACCAAATGTACATCAACATGACATGAAAGAAACTTCGCACATGCAAAGAATCACTTGACAGCCTGCTTCAGTGAATACAGGTCTAAATTACACACAGCACATAATACATGCATATGTCAAGAGAATATATGTATATCCATATGACACAAGCCAATATGCCGAATAACAAGCGAAATTAAATAAATGGGAAGTTCAGCAGGATTGCCAAACAGCGAAGTATGTTAAGCAGCAAAACTAGGTGCCCATAACTAACAGTGAAACTAAGCATAGTTAACAGGCTTATATAGCTAGAATACATATAAAACACTAGCACAAAAGCAAATGAACAAGATGAGAAAATAATAATAAAATGCAACCAAACTGAAACATGATGTAGTCAGCATGTGCGTCAATGAACATAATGCAATCTCATATGAGGCAACATTACATGAATAAACAGCATTATTGTCTGACAATGTATATAACCATTTCACTGACTTCACACGAGACAGTTATTCTGGCTACTGGTCAGTCAATTAGTCAATGAGCATTTATTAAACACCTATTATGTACCTGGCTCTGGGGATACAAGCCCTTGATGAATTCACAAGCAAATGGGGGAGCCATAGCAAACAACTATGTACAAAGAAACTATATACTGGCTAAATAAGAAATCATCACCAGAGGGAAGGCACTAGAATTATGAGGAAATGAAAAAACCTCCTATAGAAGGTGATATCTTAGCTGGGATCTGAAGGAAGACAGGGAGGGCAGGACTTGGAGATGAGGAGAGAGAACATTCCAGGCATAGGGTCAGCGAGTGAAAGTGCCTAGAGATGAGAAATGGAGTGTTTTGGAGGAACAACAAAGAGGTTAGTATCACCGGATCAAAGAGTACATGATCAGAAAGTCCTAACTCTACTGTGACCTACTGACCTATCTGTTCCTGTAGCAGTGCTAGTTAAGGGCATGGGTTTATCATAAATGTCATCACAAGTATTGCTTTGTCTACCAAAACCTGAAATGGTAGAAGGCCCAGGCTGGCTAGCAGTGTTACTTGTTCTGAGGCATGTGTCTGTACCCTAGTGGTAATCTTGGGTTGAAAAATTAGGCATGGAAAGGTGTTGCTTATAGGTTCGATTCTTTCATGTTATTTGGACTGATTATTGGGGTAAAGCACACAGAATCTTCTTCACATGAAATGTCTGTTTCTGAGTCATTGTCTGGGACCAGACTCAGGCAGGAGCAGGAAACTTGCAACCCTGAGGCCACATGTAGCCCTCTACGTCCTCAAGTGTGGCCCTTTCACTAAGTCCAGACTGGATTCAGTCAAAGAGCTGTACTTGAGGACATAGAGGACCACATGTGGCCTCAAGTTCTCAGGTTCCCCACCACTGGGCCAGACAGTCATTGTATAACTGTAGTCTCTTTTACTTACAGTCTGCTTAGGTAAATGTCTATTGATCTTTACCTGCTCATCAAGCACTCTGATCAACTAAACTATAGGCATTTGTGGGGAAGAGTATTTTCAGGGACCTACCCTACCTAGGCCTCTTTTGTAAACAGGTAAGCTACCACAGTCTCTCTATAATTAGGCACAGGAGTAATTTTTCACTGATCTGCTAATTTATAAGACCCACAAACACTGAGATTTCTTAGCAAAACTATCATCTTGTTAAAGAAGAATGAACTCAGGCATCATATAGTGGGGTTTTTCCCCCCTTTTAACCTTTCTCTGGATTGAAGTTGTGGATGCTTGGTAAGCTTTCTTCCACTTCTCTGCCAGCTAAGAGATATATACTGGTTGTATGTGCTGTCCCTTTATCCTCAGATATTCCAAAACACTGTTCAGTAGGTAACATGGCTCACATCCAAACATCAACAGGCAGCATAATTCCTGGTGGAATTGGACACATTTACCAGGAAAACTATATGTTACGTCCACAAAGATTTTTGTTCTGGTCTCAGCATCCCTGATGTATTCATCAGTGGGCATTTTGGAATGTTCAGGTTATGGGTCTACTTAAAGGTGATAATAAGGTAATGTTTTAGATTTTTTTATATCAGCCAGAGCTAATATCTCCTTGAGCAATATATTTTTAGTCTCTGCCTTGTTCCAAGTGAATCTAGGCAGGAAGTACATCTACTAAGAGATACTGCAACCCAAAAAAATACAACCATGGAAGCTTTCTGATTTCTGGTTGGGTACTCCTTTGAATTACTTGTGAAATTGTCAGTTATTATGAATATATGATTTATGTTCTTGCTTTCTCCAACCAGGGATAGGAAGTCAGGGAGGACTATGTTGGTGGTTCCAAATGGTTCCAGTGTTAGTTCCAAATGTTTGTGGTTATGTTCTCCAAATATGCCACATGTATAAGCCTTATTTCCATTTCTTTGTAATATCTATAGCCATCTTTGACCAGTAAGATTTGTTCTTACTAGCTCTAAGGTTATTTTTCCTCCCTGGACTCATATGTCAAAAGACCTTATATAGGGGAGGCTAAGTGGCACAATGACTGGCCCTGGAGTCAAGAGGACCTGAGTTCAAATCTGGCCTCAGACACGTAACACAAAACTAGCTCTGTGACCTTGGGCAAGTTATTTAACCCCGACTGTCCTGCCCTCCCCCCTCCAAAAAAAAAAGACCTTATATAAAGTTTTCAAGGCCACAGAGAGATATGGACTCAGGGATGAGGAACCTGTGGCCTCAAGGTCACACATGACCCTCTAGGTCCTCAAGTACAACCCTTTGACTGAATTCAAACTTCACAGATCAAATCCCCTTAGTAGAAGGATTTGTTCTGTAAACCTTGGACTCAGTCAAAAGGTCGTACCCAAAGACCTAGAAGGCCCCATGTGGCCTCCAGGCCATCTCTGGACTAGATAGTACCAGCTGCTTCCTGGAACTATGTGTGGGCTTAATGAAAGTTCAGTACACTTCTCTGTTGTACAGCTTCAACTTCTGCTCGTCTCAATAGTGAAGTCCCTTCAAGGGACTGGAACTTAAGTCCTTTTCCATAGTTACTTTACTTCTTAGTCTGTATCACTTCCTATGGCCCTTCATCAATCATCTTTGCTGGTCATCCAAAAACAACTGAGGCAAAGAAAGTTGGTTTAATGTTTGCTGCCGGAACACCATCTGATGGAAGCCTTACACTTCTGGCTGTCCTGCTATTTGTTTGTAATTCAGGCCTTGGATTCAGTTCCATGTTGATTTCACTCCTCTAGGCATCACCATAGCTCACTTGGTCTTCTGGATACACATCCATATTGGCTAGTAATATATGCTGATTTCCTTGTGGCTAGTTATACCACCTGTCTCTGGCAAATGATGTCTATCTTGGCAGTGATCAGAATATAAATCCATGTGTCATTATCAGTTCACTCTTTAAAAAATACTTTATTTTCAGTTCCAAATTTTCTCCCTCCTCCACTTTCTCCCCCACCTATTGAAAATGCAAGAAATATAATACTTATTATACCTATGAAGTAATGAAAAACATATTTCCACATTAGCTATTGTTAGTTCACTTTTCCAACTTCACTCCCCATGCATAATCTTCTAATTTCTCAATGACAGCCCAGTTCAAAGCCAGGAATTCTAGTTGATGAATGGGATAACAAGTCTCATTGTTGCTCATGCCTCTGCTGTGAAATGCATCTGGTTCTGGTGACCATCACTTTCTTAGTACAGGACTGCTCCTAAGCTCTCCAAGCTAGTATCTGTATGCAGGACAAATGGCCTATTTAGGTCTGCATAGGCTACCACTTGTTTATGTGGGTGGTTGAACAAGTCCTTTAAAACATGGCCATATGTCTCTGTCCTGATTTTTATAAAGGAAGAGAATTTGAATGCTTCAAACTCTCAGCTAGTTAGCTTGCCTTCGATTCCTGGTAAAATTCTTTAACACATGTGACCCTGCTTCCTTTGTCAATTGTTTTGTGACAGTCCTCTGGCATAAGGGAGTCCCTCCTGGGAGGACATAGGGTTCCCCTATTGACCCTTGCTTAGCTGGGCTCATAGTGTCCTACTCCACCAATGTGAGGTGCAACTGTAATCAAGTCCTTGTCTGGGCAGTCAGTTTATATTCAAGGAAAGGCCCACGGGCCAGCCAGAGGTACCAGGAGAAACAACCCCTTAATGAGTTCAGGTGCTGAACATGTAAAACAATGAGCATCAATTCAAAACAAAGCTTTATTGCAAGCAATGGGGAAGAGGAAGAGAGAGGGAAAAGGGGCCTGACATACAACTCTGGTGTACACAATAGCACAGGCTCATGTAAGGACGACATTGTATTGGCGGGCACAGAAACACAGGTCCATTCAGCAGAAGGAGGGGGTGCTCCGAAAGGAAGGTGTGCTTCCACTGAAGGGGAGGGTGTGCTCCTGCTGGAGGGGAGAGGGTACTCCAAAGTGCCCTTCTGAGAGTGGGGTTCTTATACTATGATTTTGGATGACCTCCCTGGAATTGGCCAAATTGCCTACCAGGGGTCAGTGCAAAATATTTTGGGGGTTTATTATCAGGGAGAAAAACAAATTGGTAGCTGACAAAATATTATTTGGGGGACAAGCTATATCAATCTCTAAAAATTAATATCATCAGAATTTTTCCATGAGTATGTCCTATAGGCTTATAGCCTCCCTTGAGGGGAGACTGTCACGGTGGTCTTAAGACCACCAGGCCCAGTCTTATAACACACATTACTAAAGGAGTGATAATTACTCATAGATTTATCAAGGACAAATTTTGACCACATTAGTAGACTGAAAGAGAACGCCATGGACAAACTAATTATTGTAACAGAGTGATAATAGATAGTCATACTGAAGAGAAATTAGGCTTGTGTAGCAGTACCTTTGGCCAGCTCTTTTAAAGGTGGAAGGTGAGGTGTCCAGAGCCTCACTAAATCTTTGGATTTATAGTCTCTACAATTTATTTTGTTGCTCTGGCCAAATGGCTACAATGACATTAATTGAATTTGGCAAAAACCATTCAGCAGAAACGGAAACTTTCTTTGCAATTCTTGTTGCAATTAGGCAACCACTTATCAGCAAGATGATTGGCACACCACAGAGAATGTAGATGTTTCCATCCAAGGATCATACCAGTAGACTTGTCGCAAAACAACTGACCCAGCAAGCCGGGTCACATATGTTAATTTTTTTTTTTACTAGGAATAGAAGTCAAGCTAATTTCCCAGAATTTGGAGCATTCAAATTCTCCCCTTTTATTAAAAAATGAGGACAATACACCTTCCTATTTCCATTCCTGTAGCACCTCTCCCATTCACCATGACTTTTTTGAGGATCACTGTCAGTTTCCTGCCCCCACCTCTACCCCAGCCCTGGAATATAGTTATTTTCTCATAGTGAATCGTGTTAATTGAGGACATCTGGGAAGACTCCCAGTCTCTTCAGAGACCCTGGGTTTCAGTTCTTTATTAACCATTTTTATTTTATTCGTTCTAGTCTGAAGATTATTCTCCTTGTGGAGAACACAGAAGCAAAATAAGATTTCAGGAAATAAGATTAGTAGGTAGAAAATCAATGATATAACTATGGTCAACTGTGCCAAAATAGTTGGAGATGTCAGCCCATTTCCCAGAAAGGAGATGATGCAGGTCACACGGAGGTTCTCACCGTCTGTCAGTCATTCAGAGCAGGAATTCCAGTGGCAGGAGAAGCAATCAGTCCAGATACTGGTGGCCATTATCTATCAAACTCCAACATATCTGCTTTTTTCAGGGAGTTTAGTGCCTGGCTCACAATCTTTCTTTCCACCCAAACTACCACCCTCATTCGAGAGAGCAGGGCTACTAACTTTGTGCAGCTCTGTCTCACTCAAATCCAACTCATGCACAAGTCAAGAAAGACATCATGCTGGTGTTGCCATGGGGGTTCTCTTTGAAAATGAAGGCTGAACAACAACAAAGACTGGCATCTAGAGAGATAGGTGTCTCAGGGGATAGTACACTTGGTCTGGAGTTGGAAGATCTGAATTAAGATTTGGCATCAGACACTTGCTAGCTGTGTCACACTGACTGGGCAAGTCACTTAACCTCTGTTTGCCTCAGTTTCCTCAACTCTAAAATGGGGGTGATAATAATAGCACCTGCCTGTCAGGATTGTTTTGAGGATCAAATGCAGTAATATTTGTAAAATACTTAACAAGTGGTGCAGTGAATAGAGCACCGGCCCTGGAGTCAGGAGGACCTGAGTTCAAATCCAGCCTCATACACTTGACACAATTACTAGCCATGTGACTTTGGGCAAGTCACTTAACCCCAATTGCCCTCCAAAAAACAAACTAAAAAAAGGAAAAAGAAACTCTTAGCAAGACTGCCTGGCACAAGATAGGCACTTGATAAATTCTTGAAAAAAAGATATATTCTTTTCTGCATTCTCTCAGATATTCGCAGTTTTTTAACTTACTCAATTCCCATGACCTCCTCTTCCATTCTACCTCATCTACACATAGGAATGGGCATACCTTTGATCTTGTCAGTATCAGCAAGTGTTCAATTTCCATTTTCATGAACTACAAAATTCCTTTATATTATCACAATATTTTATAATTACATCTTTTCCTATACCTTATGACTCCCTAACCTTATTCTTCATCTTCACCATAATCTCCATTCCCTGGTCTTCAGTTCTTTCCCAGGCCATCATCCTTTCTCTGGCTACACTCTTCTCTTTTCTCTGTCTCAACCTCTTGGCAACTAGAAGTTATACTCTATGTTAGAATCCTTGGCCCCCTTGTCCTATCATTGATTACATCTTGCACTCCCCATCCCTGGATTGGTCCAACTATCTGCCTCCTTTTCTCCTGCTCAGATACTGCTGAGGGGTGCCAGAAGAAATCACAAAACCATGCTAGTCAGGTACACTATAAAACTCCTCTGGACCCTCTCTATAGCAAGGAAATCATTCTACTCTATAATTGATTCATCATCTTATTCTCCACATTGGTTTGTTTGCTCAAACCTCCCATGGCACCATTTCCCCTACTTTCTCTGCTGAAGGTCTTGCTTCTTATTTTTAGCAAGAAAATTGAGGCAATTCAATGAAAGCTCCCTCTTCTCCCCCTCTGTCATCTCATATCACTCAGACATCTTCCATCACCCTGGTTTCTTTGAAGAGATGACTTCTCCTTGGCCAGGTCAACCCTTCTACATGCATCATTGATGCCATCTCTCTTGTCTTCTGCAGAAGCTAACACAATTACCATCTCCACTTGCTAATCTTTGATCTCTCCCTATCCACTGGCTCCTTTCCTGCTGCCTATAAGCATTCTTCTGTCTTTTCTCTTTCTTAAAAATTCCTCATTTGATCTTATCTTGTGTCCCTCCTTCCATTCTCAGCTAAGCTTGAGAAAACAGAATGTGTCTGGTGCCTCCACTTCCTCTTTTCTTATTTGCTTCTAAACTCTCTACAATTTGCCTTCTGACCTCATCATTCAATTGAAACTGCTTGGTCTGAGGTTACCAATTATCTCATATTTGCCATTTGAGTCTTCTCCCAATCTTCATCCTTCTTTACCTCTCTGCAGCATTTGACATCTCCCTTCCCCCCCCCTCACACACACACACACACACACACACACACACACACACACTCCCCCTCCCCTCCATTGCACAGCTTTGTTCTACTTCTCCTATCTATCTGAATGCTCTTTTGCAGCCCCTTTTGCTTGTTCTCCACCTGTATTATGCCTGGTAATTGTGGGTATCTTTCAGGCTCTGTCCTGGGTCCTTTTCTCACTTGATGATCTCATCAGCTCCTTACAGTTTAATTTATCATCTCTAGGCAAATAATGCCCACATCTATTTATCCAGCCCTAGTCTCTCTCCTGAGCTACAGTTCCTTATCACCAACTGCCTTTTTGATATCTTGAATTGCATATCTTATAGACATCACAAACTCAACATATGCAAAACAGAAGTCAGTATCTTCCCCCTGCAACCCTTCTGGGCTCCTAACTTTCAGAGACATCCTTGACACCTCCTCACTCTCTCCACATACCCAATCTGTTGCAAAATCTTGTTATTTCTACCTCCACAAAATCTTTAGTAGATGTTCTCTTGAAATTGTCTCTTTCTCTCTACTCACACAGCTATTATCCTCTATCTCATCTCCCTTTCATGGCTAAATTTGTCAAGAAGGCCATTTAAAATTGGTGCTTCCACTTCTTTTCCTCTTACTCCTTAACTTTCTGCAGTCTGGCTTCCGATTTCATTCAACTGACACCACTGTCTCCACAGTAACCAGTGATCTCTTAATTGTCAGTAAACTCCAGCGACTCTTTAGTACTTCCAGGACCAGATATAAAATCCTCTGTTTGCCTTTTAATGCCCTTTAAAGCCTGGTCTTTCCCTACCTTTCCAGTCTTCTTACACTTTACTCCCCTCCACATACTCCTTGATATAACTACATGAGTCTTTTTGCTGTTTCTGGTCTCAGTATCCCACAAGACCCTCCATCTCCTAACTCGGTGCTTTTTCTTTGACTCTCTCCTGTGCCTGGAATTCTCTCCCTCCTCATCTCTGCCTTGTGGATTCCCTGACTTTCCTTTAAGTCTCAGTTAAAATCTCTCCTTCTTTAAGAAGTCCTTTCCCAGTCCTCATTAATGCTAGTGACTTCCCTCTGGCAATTATACTCAGTTTACCCAGCAGTGTGTGTGTGTGTGTGTGTGTGTGTGTGTGTGTGAATAATTTTACATATGTAGTCTTTTGCATGTTGTCTTCCCCATTAGAATGTAAGTATCTTAAGAACAGGGACTATTTTCATCTCTCTTTGTTTCCTCAGTACTTAGTTTCTGGACCTAGCAGCCACAGCCAGGTCCTCATTTAGGTCCTCAGTACCTCTCCTGGACTATTGCAATGACCTTCTGATTGGTCCTTGTGCCTCATGAGAGTCCCTGTCCCCTCTGATCCATCTTCCACACAATTGTAAAAGTAGTTTTCTTAAGATAAAGGTCCTCTGTTTGACATTTAAAGCCCTTCATAACCTGACCCCTTCTTGTTTCCAGTCTTTTCCCACTGGATTCCCTTTTACTCTATGATCTAGCTCTACTAACCTACTTGCTATTTCTTATACACTCACCTCCAATTTCCATGCCTTTGCAATGGCTATCTCTCGTGCCTGGAAAGGTCTTCTGTTTTACATCTGCCTCTTAGCTCCCTTCCATGGGTTATTCCAAGACTTAGCTCACATTGAACCTTCTGCAGGAAGCTTTTTCAGACCCTCTCTCTGACCGTTCTGAAGTTATTTTACCTGCACTCTGTGTATATCTCACACTTATTTAGTTATTTACATGTTGTCTCCCCTACTACAATGTGAAGTTAAGGGAAGGGGATTTTTTCCCTTTCCTTTTTGATAAATTAGCACAGAGTCTGACACATAGTATGCCTTTAATAGATGCTTGATTTGACTAAATGGCTGAACAGAGACTCCAACAGACAGAAGAGTGAATCAGTTTATTCACACTCACTTATCACTGGCAAAAAAAAAGTTAGAGATCATTACTAATACAATGCAACATCACACACATTTACTGAGGGATTATTATTTGAGAGAAACCAAGAGAAATAAAGAGAATAATAAGGCACAATCCCCAACTCTTTCCTTGAACAGTATAGTTGCTGAATAAATTCCCATTGAATTGGCTTCAAGGAACTCTTCTAAGTGCTGGACATAGCAAAGGCTATATTGACCTAGTCCTTGCCCTCAAGGAGCTTAAAGTCAAGTTAAAGAAGTTACCCTCCTTAGTTGAATGAGCCAGGAACAGTTTGATGTGCTTCCTCGCTAGGCATGCAGCCATTTTATAGTCAGGACATTCATTTTATTTTTCAACTAGCAATTTCCACCTCTTGGATTCCATTATCACTTGTTCAATATACTATGAATCACTATTTCTCCATCTCCAGCTCTGATGCTCATGCATTGCTGAGTGTAAGCATAAGACAGTGCCTAAAACACATGACTGCTTGGAAGTAATGATGGATTTGAACAAAGCCAAGTTTCTAGACAATTAAGCCCACCCTCCCTCAATTGCAAGGTATGATCCTTGCTAGCAGACCCAAGAGATAACTGCAGTTACTCAAGTTAAGAATAGCGATATCTCTTTTATCTTGCCTGCTCTCTATATTCCCTTAACTCTTTGAATTCATCAGTGTGGTTTTCCTGTCAGTGATATAAATTGCAATCCATGCATGCTTATCCTTATAATAATATATATATATAATCCTTATAATAATAACAATAATAACTAGCATTTATATAGCCCTTTAATATTTGCAAAGCTCCTAAAACACATTATCTCATTTGGTCTTGACAACAACCCAGGTAGGTAAGTGCTATTTTAATCACCCCCATTTTATAAGTAAGGAAACTGAGGCTGAAGGAAGTTGAGTGACTTGCTGAGGGTTCTACATTATAGCTAATGAATGGCTGAAGCAGAATTTGAACCTCAGGACTTCCTGACTTCAAATCTAGTATGCTATCAACTATACAACTTACCTATTTCTGGATAAATTGTGCCTGTGTAATCCCACAGATAACTAACCAGTAGTGTGGGACAAATGAGGCAGCTAGGTGACTCAGTGGAGGCAGAGTCAGGAAGACCTGAGTTCAAATCCGGTCTCAGATGCTTTCTAGTGATGTGACTCTGGGCAAGTCACTTAACTCTGCCTCAGTTTCCTCATCTGTAAAATGATCTAGAGAAGGAAATGACAAACTACTCCAGTATCTTTGCTGAGAAAACCCAAAATGGGATCCTGAAGAGTCAGTCATGACTGAACAACAACAACAGCAGCGTGGGATAATAATAGCTTGAACACAGACCCAACTAGGTGTGTCCAGATTTGTGATTTCATGGATACAGGGAGCTCCCAAGGAAGAAGTTTCCTCTACCCGTGAAAATTGCTAACTCTTCTGCACCATTTAGCTTCAGAGAACTTATTGGCATACGAGATATGAAGTCACTTGCCCAATGTGTGCTGGAAATAGAATTTGAACTCAGGTCTTCCTGTGTCCAAGGCTGGCTTTTATCCCATCTTCTGGGCTTCATCTCACAGTTAGAGAGCACTTGGTACATCTTATCAAAGTTGAGCCTCACAATCACTCTGCAAAGTATGAACTATTACCCCCCCCCCCATTTTAGAGGTGGTGAAACTGAGGCTTGGAGAGGCTAGAAACCTTGCCCAGAGCTGCTCACCTGTTTGGAGCAGGAGCTGGTACTTGGACTCAGATCATCTGACTTGAGAGCCAGGATTCTTTCTGCTGCACCGGAGCTGGTGTTTGTAATCCTGCTTAGTATGTGCAGTCATTAATTATTTCTCTTGGAAACAACCCAAATCCCTCTCTCAAGCATTCTAGAAGTTCACTTCATCTGCAGCTCAGTGTTGTAGTGATAGAAATAAGGGTAATACTTTGCTCTAGAACCTTAGTGATGGCAGACCTAACCCCTTCGTTTGTGTCTGGCAAGCCTCAGGACCTCAGGGTCTTAGGATGCTGTAAGAGGTGACGATCTCTCCTTCTGAATCTTTGCTTGGCCCTGGGGCTTGCTTTTGCATCCCCTTTCTCAACATCTGTCCAATTGTCTGGGTTTCTGGATCGAGCCAGCCTGCCTGCCTGTGACTCAGTTGGAATTTCCCTCAGCTCTTCGCCCAGGGTTTCTTTGTTGACAACTTTTTAGTTCAGATGATGGACTTTGGGCAAAATCTTCACGTGTTCAGCAAACTAAGGCAGGCTTATAGAACCCTTGTATTGTCAAGTGAAACCAACAGTCCAAAGAACCACAACTATTTCTTCTTCACCCCAGGTATTTTATTGGCTGGATTTTTCCCCTCTCTGTGTGAAAACAAAGAAAACCTGGACGATCTATTGGCAAGTTATAGGGCAGAAAAGTTTACATTGCCTTCCCAGCTTAAAGGGCCAGCCAACCTCTATTAAACCTTAAGACAAATGGGAGCATAGAAGGACACATTGCACCATGACCCATTCCTGAGTGGGTGGTACTGTAGCAGATATCCTAGGATTACATACAGGAGACAGAGTTAGCCTCATGGTAATGGCTCTTCACTCAGGTGAAGGCAAGGACCACTCAGGTTGTCTTAATTTTAATCTACAAAGGACCAATGGACACTTTGTAGATCCCTGTGAATTATACGAAATTGGAGTTTTCTGTATTTTGTGTCTATGTTTATGAGATGGAGAGTTTTCCTCCAGTATTTGTACTTATTCTACTTCTGACACTACTTAATGACCTTGGGCAAGTCACATAATGCCCATGGGCCTCAACTCCCCAATCTGTAAAGTGTAGAGGGAACCACATTGCCTCTGAGGACCCTTCTAGCTCTAGAACTATTATCTGATGAATTTGTTACTCTCTGCTTGTAAGAGTGATAAAACTCTCTGGGAGATTGACTTTGTGTAAGTAGATGGTAAGGAATTGCTGGTGTATAGGTGTAAGTAGGATGGTGATGGATGGGTGGAGGGCCAGATATACTCACTCATTAGTGAAGTGTTGAAAGGAAACATAAGTATAGGCAAGCAACAAGTATATCAGCAAATAAATAAAAAAAAGAATTTTAACATTCCAGTGGAAAGCAATGGGTAGCTAGGTGGCACAGTGGACAGAGCACAGGGATTGGAGTCAGGGAGACTCATCTTTCTGAGTTCAAATCCAGCCTCATATACTTTCTAGCTGTGTGGCCCTGGACAAGTCACTTAACTCTGTTTGCCTCAGTTTTCTCATCTGTAAAATGAGCTGGAGAAGGCAATGGCAAACTATTCTAGTACCTTTGCCAAGAAAACTCCAAATGGGGTCATGAAGAGTGGTACTTGACTGAAAAATGACTGAATGGAAAGCAATACTCTTCACCTGCATCAGAGGCTGGTTAACATTTATCTTCTCCAGTAGAGGGGATATTTTAATTCACTTCAGTTTATTAATATCTCTTGGCTTACACTCTTTGCTGTAAGCCAACTTTGAGTTGGCTAATGAATATGGTTATAAAGTGACCAGAAAGGGTTGTGATCTTCCCTAGGAGGAGGAATCATTCCTTTTTCTGTCTCTCTTCATTTTCCCCTTTAGAGGCTTGATGGGGATGGGGAATCTGTGGCCTCGAGGCCACATGTGGTCCTCTAGGTCCTCAAGTGTGGCCCTATGATTGTAGGGCCACACCCAAGGACCTAGAAGGCCACATATGGCCTCGAGGCCACAGATTCCCCACCCCTGGGCTAGATTCAGCTTTCACTTTTCTCCCACTGACCAGTTTCCCTAATTTCTATCTGTAATGTTCTCATTGATCTTGCAACAATGGTTATGGCTCCCAATTTTATATAAAGAAGAGTAAACAATGCAATAACAGGGGAGGGAACAAAAGAGTGAAAGGATAGTTTGTTTTAGATGTCAGTAGTGTCACTGGGTCCTTCTGACTGAAGAAGGGTGGAAATCAGATTTTCTGATGATATTCCTTCACCCTTGTGGGATGGAGGGAGAAAAGACCCCAGAGGAATGTCTCCATTAGAGAGGGAGTGTCTTGGCAATATCTTTGAGAGATGCTTGGATTAGCTCATCAAAAGAGCTCACGGGACTCTCTGCAAAACCAGTTCCGTAAGCTGCCAGTTCTACAACACTGGTGCTGGTAGCTTCTGAGGCAGCAGTCCTGGACTATATTCAAATGCTTTCTCTCATCTCTCCTTCACCTATTGACAATCTTACTAGTATGATGTGAAGTTTTCCATCCTAGGTATAGTCTGATTTGGAAAAGAATTGTGAGGTGAATACCTAATAGAGGTGTAGGAGGGGTTAATTAAGAGACCTCTGATCAATTGAGTTTCCCAATTACCTTGATTAAATTATAGTGCATGGACCTTTGCCAGAAAGGGACATTTTCCTGGGAGCTATAGATGTGCTTCAGCACAGGGCTGAAAAACTTGTACTTTGGTAAGATAAAGCAACTCCTGATTGGTTCCCTTGTGTCCCTGTGACTAGAAGGTTGTATGGGAGATAATTGACAGCTGAGTCAGGAGAAAACTCCTCCCTTGGTGGTCTGTAAGAGAAGTGGAAATGATTCCACTTGCCCTAGTTGGGCCCTGCCTTTTTTGGGAGACATCCAACTCTTTCTCTCTCGGACCTCTAGCAAGTGGGAACATGTATTTGCCTAAACAAGTCTGAGCCCCTGGCTGCTTTCTCCTTTTCCCCCCACTGAATATAGGCCAGTGACCACAGAGCCTGAAAAATGAATGTTTCCAGTCTTCATGCTCAAAAGTTTGGGAGTTCTGAGTGCTGGCTGCTCACCAGGAGGTGAGTCCTAAAACAACATGGCTTCTTAGAGAAGAGCATTATCCTCAGCTGAAGGACCAGAGAAGACCTAAGCCATGGCCCCCAGGACCTTCCCTATTCTTTAGGGAACATATTTGGAGAAATGTGCACCCCACTGCCTGGAGGCCAGGTAGGCTACAGCTTCTCCCTCCCCCAGGGTTCTCTGATACTCCTAAGGAGCTCTAGGGAAGTCTGAACTCTCTGCCATTGGCTCAGGTCCCCACTGATTGTGTGTTCCCAATTTTAGGGGTCCTCAGCATCCTGGTCCTCTTTATTATTTAACTATCAGATTGTCTTTTACAAATAAATATTTACTTTAAAGGTGTAGCAAGAAAAATAATATGCAATCATGTCCCCCAATGCCTAGGGGACATAATCCCTTTCTCCGTTATAACACCTCAGTCTCTGGGGAGGGGAGGTGATTAGGTTCACAATTAATCAATTCCTATAGAATCTAGGCCTACCAATTTCCAAGTCCAAGGCCCACCTTGGTTTGAATCTCAATAACCTGATTTCTCTGGTTTCTTCTTCTTTACTAGGCTGGCAACATCTGTTCTGGAATTCTGCCTCCAAGGTCATTATAACTTGAGCTCCCAGGAGTCCACTCTCTGTCCTAGAACTGAAAAAGATAAATACAATCAACCAAGACCCTAAGTCCTTTTTAAAAAAAAATGTAAAACATTTCCATAGTAGTTATTTTGTACAAGAAGACTTGAATAAAAGAAAAAAATGAAAGAAAGTGAAAAATAGCAGGCTTTGCTCTGCATTTAGTCAATATTAGCTCTTTCTCTGGAAGTGATTGTATGCTTCATCATTAGTCCTTTGGGATTGTCTTGGATCATTCTATTGCTGAGAATGATCAAGTCATTCACAGTTCTTCATTGAACAATATTGGTGTTACTACGTGCACAAATTTCTCCAGTTATTCTAGGGTGGGTGTAATGAACCAGAAAAAGAGAAAAAGCCTGATCTCCCTCTTTGAAGTAAGGTTCCTTCAAATGAATCTTGTCATGGAAGGGAACATATTTGGAATCCCTGGGCCATTGGTTAGAGAGAGTATACCAAGCAGATGCACACAATGTTCTGTACACAGTAGGCGCTTGATAAATGTTTGTGAAAAGTGTGAATTTGCATCCTGATCCCCCACCTGAAGCTGCTAATCTGATTTCTCCTGAGCCTCTGTGTCTGGACCTATCTAGGACCTGTTGAAAGGGGTTAAGAAGTTTTGTCCAGTGTGGAAAAGTTAGTCTGGAAATGGGTTATCTCTAGTCCAGAAGAAGCTTAGGAGGAAAAAAGAATTAGGATTTGAGGGTGTGATTTTTCCAGGGATGGACTAGGTCTGACCTAGAATGAAGAAGGATTTTTTGCATTGGCTTTGCCTGGGGCCCCACTTGTCTATTTAAAGTCCTCCAGAGAAGGGTGATCTGAGAATGGCATGGATCTTCTAGAAGAACCAGATGACCGCCATGGTCTGGTTTTGAGCTCTTAGGGCTGGGCTGGGACTTGGGAGTGCCTAGAATGGGTGACTAGCCACTCAGCTCCTCAGATTCCTTATGTCATGAACAACTGCCGTGCCCCCTGCTTGTCATCGTGCCCCCTGCTTGTCATCGTAGCTTTTGTCTGCGCGGGGTTTATGTATACACAACTGAGTCACTCTTAAGACAGAGACAGGTACATTTCTGTAAATGAGGAAGTAAGCAAATAAAAAAGGAGGCTTGCCCACGTGTGCTCAGGAGGCCTGAAGAGGACATGCCTCTCCTATTCACACATGACTGTCTGCAATGGTGTTGCCTTGAACCGGGCTGCTCCTTGGGGGTGAGAGTGGGGGATTTCCTCTGGGTGTCTGGCTGCATTTAGCTTTGCCTGTGGCTTGTTCTGCAGTCCGCTGCTTCCTCACAGCTGTCTCGGGTCTGTTTGCCACATACTTTTCTCAGGCAAACAAATTCCTCTGCTCACCCATCCAACTTCAGCCCTGGGAACAGAGGAACAGGAGGAGCAGCTGTAAAAACAAGTAGTTGTTGGAGTCCTGAGAGTCTCAGAATAACCCACTTTTGAGCCGTAGCGTGCTTTGGTGGGTCTCTGGGAAGACCTGGGGTCTTGAAGGGTTTGAAAAATGCCAGCAAGTCGATAGCCTGGCAGGGTCTGAGAGTTGAAAGGGCTAAGACTTGGTGAAATACCTTTCAAAGCTCTCTCCCTCCTGCTGACCCAAGTCACCTGGGACTGAGAACAGAGCAGGATTGGTTCAGGTCAATAGGGCACAGAACTCACTGCCTGGGTTTTCCTTGAAGTTGTTAACTTCAAGGCCAGAGCAGGCTGGACTGATTCCTTCCCAGGCCTCCACTCAGTCACTCCCACTCTCAGTGAAAAGCTTTATTGCCTTCACCAACAATTCACAGGTTTAGACTTGGAAGGGCCATCTAGTTCAACTCTCTTACTTTATAGATAGGGAAACTGAAGTGTAGAGGGCAAGGACATCTGGGTCAGTGGTGTCAAATGGATCCCTGCAAACCACATATTGACTTAGAAAGTCACAAATTAACATCATCCCCGCTCTCCTTCCTCTACCTCCCTGGATTCCTTAAGTCCCAACTAAAATACTTTCTTTTATTGGAAGTTTTCCCCAACTTCTCTTAGTTCTAGCTAATTTTTTCCTACTTATCCTGTATGTAACTCAGTTTTTATATATTTATTTACATGTTGTCTCCCTCATTAGATTATAAACTCCTTAAGGGCAGGAACTGTTTTTTTTTTTTGCCTGTTTTTGCATCTTTGGTGCTTAGAAGAGTAGCTGACACATAGTAGAACCCTTAATAAATGTTTATTGATAGATTGATCAATTATTGTATTTTTATTTATTTTATTAAACATTTCCCAGTTACATTTTAATCTGATTTGTGGACTGTGTGTTTGATATCTCTGATCTGGGTAGTAAATATCAGAGCTGAGAGATGAATCTTTATGTTTTACATGATTTTATATATATATATATATGTATATATATGTATATGTATGTGTGTTTATACAAATGGATAGATATAAAATTGCTTTCTATCTTCTCAAGGAGAGGAGGGAGGGAAGGAGAATTTGGAACTCAAAATTTTATATTAAAAAAATGAATGAAATGACTCTAGGTTCTTTAACTTTTCACTGCTCCACACTTCAGTTGAACAAGCATTTATTTATTTAGTATGTACTAGGTGTATAGCTTAGTGTTTACCACAGTGTATTCAGATCAATCAGCAAATATTTCTTAAGGGCCTACTATGTGCCAGGCACTGAATTAGGTGCTGGGAATACAAGTACAGAGAATGAAACAATCCTTACTCACAACAGGTTTCCATTCTAATGTAAGGTAGGGGGAGAGGGAAGAAACAGGGACATATAGAAATACTGAGACACCTAATATATAGAAATAGAGAGATAGGGAGTCAGTTGTTGATTTTACTGGTATAGGAAAGTTGCAGTGAGGAAGTTTCCCCTTTACAAGATACCTTCTCTGCAACTTAACAGTATTTAGAGAGTTGTCTTAGGACATTGAGATGTTAAGTGACTTGCCCAGGGTCACATAGCCAATATATGTCAGAAATGAGACTTGAACCTAAGACCTTTGGCTTTGAGGTTATCTCTCTATCCACTTGTAATGGAAATGCAGATTTAAAGATCTTCCCTGCCCCTAGCTTAAGTGCACCTGGAGCTTGTGGTGGGAGGCTTGTTTTTCAGGGAAGCCCACACCTTGATACTTTGTGATTGGGCAGTGGGTCAAGGAGGTTGTTACAATCTCTGAGCCAGGAGAAGGCTATATAAACCCTGAGGAGAGGCTTTGCTTTGGGGCTCACTTTGAGAAGTGTTGTGTGATTTGACAAGATGAGACTCTGGGAAGCCGTTGTTGAGAGCCCCCCGGCTTTGAAAACCCAGATGTTGATGCTTCCCTCTCTGGTAACTGTGATTTGGTATTGATGCATGTAATGTTGGGACAGTTTGGAAGCCTGTCTGTTTGATCTGTAAGTTCTGTAACTCTGAAGTTTGGGGTGCTGACCTTTTCCCCCTGAACTAGGTAATGTGTGTTTGTTTGATTAAAGTAAGCTTGTTAACCCATTTTGAGTTGCTTTCCTTTTGAAAAGCAGATCTAAGAACCTGTGTTGGCAGTCACCCTGGGGATATTGGGGTGCTTGCTGCTACAAAATGGCGACGAGGATGGGATCTGCTGAGTAATAGGAAAGTATGGGGGCTGGGATAATTGTTTGTTTCCCAGTTGTGGTAGCTGTGATTCTGTGGAGCCATGGAGCAGGAGAGAACGACCTGCATGCTGACTTCACTGAGCTGAGAGCAGGAATGGTGAGCTGCCTGCATGGGGACCTGTGGAGAAGCCTGGAGCTGCTGCCTTCTGCTGGAGGAGAAGGAACCCAGGAGTTTGGAGTTCAGCCACAGGACAAGATAAGGACTGTGTGGCAAAGCAGGGGCACTGAATGTGTTTCCTTGTTGCATCCCACAGTTTGGGACCCAGGGGGAGGATGGACTTGTGACTGGTGGGTGGGGTGAAGTGCCATGGACCCCAAGGACCCCACTTTGGTTTTGTTGCCCAGCCCCCTCTCTGGACTTGGAAGCAGGGGCTGGAGCAGTGTTGTGGGAAGGACACCCCCCTCCTCCCAAGAGAACTTTATGTGATAATGCTTTGTATTTTGTGAATTGATGTGATAATGCTTTGTATTTTGTGTTTAAGGCCCAGTGGCCACTTTGGGAACTTTAGATGTACCTTGGAAATATGACTTAAGAGATGGTTAGTGCTAATTGAAATGTAAATTGTCTATGCTATGGGCATACTTAGTAAGATTTTACTGAATAAGTAACCAATTTGTACTTTGAGATATTGTTACAGATAAGAGACTAATTGAGCTAATCAAGACTTTGCCCCACAAGTGGAAGACTTGTACTTTGAAAACTGATGTAACTGATTGAGTTAACTTAAGAGTGACTATTTTTTGATTTTACTGATAAGTGGACTGAGTTAACATTTGCCCCATGAGTGGACTATTGTATTTTGAGATTATATTGTGATTTTCTTATGTACCTGGAAAATGTGACCTAAGAGATGTTTAGTGCTAATTCAAATGTAAATTGTGTATGCTATGGGCATGAAAGATCTTGGGGCCGAATGTAATGGAAATGCAGATTTAAAGATCTTCCCTGCCCCTAGCTTAAGTGCACCTGGAGCTTGTGGTGGGAGGCTTGTTTTTCAGGGAAGCCCACACCTTGATACTTTGTGATTGGGCAGTGGGTCAAGGAGGTTGTTACAGTCTCTGAGCCAAGAGAAGGCTATATAAGCCCTGAGGAGAGGCTTTGCTTTGGGGCTCACTTTGAGAAGTGTTGTGTGATTTGACCAGATGAGACTCTGGGAAGCCGTTGTTGAGAGCCCCCCGGCTTTGAAAACCCAGATGTTGATGCTTCCCTCTCTGGTAACTGTGATTTGGTATTGATATAATGTTGGGACAGTTTGGAAGCCTGTCTGTTTGATTTGTAAGTTCTGTAACTGAAGTTTGGGGTGCTGACCTTTTCCCCTGAACTAGGTAATGTATGTTTGTTTGATTAAAGTAAGCTTGTTAACCCATTTTGAGTTGCTTTCCTTTTGAAAAGCAGATCTAAGAACCTGTGTTGGCAGTCACCCTGGGGATATTGGGGTGCTTGCTGCTACACCACTACAGTATCTTGTCTCTTCTATACTTATGTAAGGTATATTAGGAATATTGGTATATGAGGTATTTTGTCTACATACATATATAAAAAAACAAATAAAAAGAAAATAAATACAACTAATTACAAAGTAGTTAAATTCAAGGCTGTTGTGGAGGGGCTGTGCTAGCTGTTGACCACCCTTGGTGGTTTTTGGTCTGCCCTTTCTAGGTTCTTATTGTCATAGTTCTCATTTCCTTTTCTTTATCCCTCCCCCCCATCATTTCCCTCCCTTTCTGAGGGTTATATATTTGGGAAACATTTGGCTGTGCTGTGGGGTATGTGGGCTGGATGATTTTGGAGAATGGGTTGTCACCTCTCCAAGTATGACTACACCGCAGTGGACTGTCCTCTATCCCATCTGTTCCCCTACTCCTCCCACCCCCAACTGAATTTACCCTAGGGAACAAAAATTTCTACTATGGCTCTGAGTCCAAAAACCAGATAAATCAAGAGAAAGCCCAAAAAGCAAAGGGGGAGAGAGTATCAAAAATTGTGGAGACCTTAAGAAGAATAAAAACTGCTTGGATTTTAGCAGTTAAAAGAGGTCATTTTAGAGGGGGTAGTTTCAGCTGAGTGGTGGGTCAAAACCCTGATGGGATTGAAAAGAAAATGAAGGCGAAGAAAGCCAGGCATTGAGTGAGGACTCTTTCTGGGGTGTGAAATAAAGGCAGTAGCCTCAGAGATAGAGACAAAAAGAAAACTAGGAACCTACAGTCTACTATGAAAGCCAAGTCAACAAGCATTTATTAAGTGCCTACTGTGTACGAATGTTCCAGGCATGCAAATGAAAAATTATACAACAGTAACAAGAGGGATTGATGAGAGGAAAAGAAAGGGTTTTTGTTTGCTTTTTAGGGTTAGAGAGATCTGTTTGCAGACCTTAGGAAAGGAACAAATGGATAAGGCAAGGTAGAAAGAGAGATGGAATGATTGAGGAGGTAAGCCCCTGAAGGAATGCTGCTGTCAAGGATTTAGCCTTAGCAAGTAGAAGGATCACTTCTTCCTTCAGCTTGGAGCAAAGAAAGAGAATGGTGGACTATGTAGAGAGTTTTTGAAGTGTGTGTGTAGGGGCCTCATGGTCGATGGCCTCTACATTCTCAACAATGTAGGAGGCAAGGTCCTCTTCTGAAAGGGAAGAGGGAGAGAAAGGTTAGTGTCAGGGGGTTGCAAAAAGAATAAAAGCTTTGAAATCACTCATTTGGAGTGCCGTAGTCAATCAGGGAGAAATAAAAAAATTGCCGTGCAGTGGTAAGGGCCCAGCTGAGACAAGATAATGTACATTTGTAGTGGGTCCACTTGGAATATATGCATGATTTTCCCCAAAAACTGAGTAGGAGCAGAGAAGGGGAAAAGTGGGTATAACTCAGGGTGAGGGTTTAGAAAGAGGTCAGGAAAGTAAGATACTCAAGGTCAGAGGACATTGTCTTATTGAACTGATCAACCACAGAATCAAGAGATGGAGAAGAGAACAAGCATTTTAAAAGCACCTGTTATATGCCAGGCCCTGTAATAAGCATTTTACAAATACTGCCTCATTTTATCCTCACAACAACCCTGTGAGGGAGGTGCTATTATCATCCCCATTTTACAGTTGAGGAAACTGAGGCAGAAAGAGATTAAGTGACTTGAGATTTGGACTTAGGTCTTCCTGACTCCAAGCCCATGAAGAATGACAGAGAGCAGGGGTTGTGGAGGGGGAAAACAGGGAGTGGTGGAGGGCTTGGAGGTCCCAATGTGGGCATAAAATAGAGGACTGAAACAGAGGGAAAGATAGAGGTTATTCTAAAAGAGAATTCCAAAGTTCAGGATCATGGAGGCAGCATAAATTATAGGGGATAGTGAGATCTAAGAAGTGACCATCCAAGTGGATGGATGCCTGAGATAATGGTAGTTGAGGAAGTGATTGAACTTCCAAGCTGGGGTGTTTGAGAGGATGTGCATGTGGAAGTCTCCAATCACGAGGAAAGAAGAAAACTAGGAGCCCTCTACTCTATGAGGAAAAGGGGAGATTGACCTAGAAGTTGATAAATGAGAGCAATAAAGATTGAAACAGGGGTATAGAAGGATGGAGATAACTGCACAGGAGAAGTTTCTGAGTTGTGGCAAGGAAAAGATCAGACAGTGAAAGTGAGGGGCAAAGCGTATGCCTACTAGTTTTCCTGGACCAGTAGGTAGAGAAAGGGGAGACTATAAGAGAAGGTGCTCCTGACGCTAGCAAGGGTGGCCAGGGATGGGCATAGTGTCTTTAGGAAGGAAATAGGTTTCTAGGAATGCCCAAATATGAAAAGAGTAAAGAGGTGAGATTTAGGTTAAATGAGAGTTTCTTGGTGATAAAATGGGGATACGATGAACCCATTGACAAACATTTATTAAATTATGTTCAACTCTCACCTGTGGCTCCAAGAAGCCCTTTATAATTCTTAACTTCCTTCAAGGCTCCTAAGAGCCACCTCCTACATGAGGCCTTTCCTCATTGCAGATTGGTAGAGTTTTTGTGAACATCATTTTACATACTCTTTGTATGTATTTCTACTTTTTTATCTGGATACATCTTATTTCCTCCCAAGAGAATATATGCCCCTTGAGGGCAGGAACAATTTCATTTTTGTCTATGTAACATTAGTTACATAATATGTAATTACCTAGTATGGCCTTTTTCATATGTGGTTGTTCAGTCATGTCCATCCCCATTTGGGATTTTCTTGACAAAGATACAGGAGTGGTTTGTCATTTCTTTCTTTAACTAATTCTACAGATGGGAAAACTGAGGTTGATAGGGTTAAGTGACTTGCCTAGGGTCACACAGCTAGTAAGTGTCTGAGGTTGGATTTGAACTCAGGTCTTCCTGATTCCAGGCCCAGTGCTCTATCCAGTGTACCAACTAGCTGTTTCTGCCTAGAACATAGTAGGTACTGAATAAATCCTTGTTGAATTAAATAATATCTTATTTCTCAGTATTTAATACCTATTTGTTGAATTAATGAATAAATGACTTATTGAGGTTAAAGGATATGCCTAAGGATGAATTAAGCTTAAATTTGAACTCAGGTTTTCTGACTCTCAGTCTACACTGCAGGGTCAGCAATGCTGCAAACAAAAGTAATACTAACTATAATAATAATTCCCTCAAAATCCATCTAATCTTTCCCATTATGGGAGAGGGGCACCACAAAGTAAAGGTGTGCCAGTCAGGATGAAGTATATTGAGGACTCAGTGTATCCTGAGATTGTTGCAGCAGCTATGAGGGCCTGACAAGAACTCCCAAACATGGGTTATTTGGGGTCTGAAGATAGCCCTACCTGGGTCAGCACTCTATGTGATGTGACAAAGTCAGTGTGATGAAACTGCTCTCACAAGTATAAGAAAGACGTGGACTGGCATCGGGTTTCAAAATTGAAACTAGCAAGAGGCGAGGGATACCTCAGAATGACCCAGAACTAGGTGTATATTAAAGCCTCTTGTTCAATTTTCAGTGTGAACATTCACACCGCACAAAATTGGCAAACACTACAAATCAGGGCTAAATTTATTATTTTGCTGATTGTCTAGACTTAAAGGGAAGGAGAAAATATTAATAATGGAGGTTAAATCTAAAGGTGCTATCCATTTCCGGAGGGAAGGTTGTTAAACATTTACTTTGTCTACACCCTACCTGCTGGAAATTCTTTAGTGCAGATGGTGCTAACCACTAATGTAGCCAAACCACGAGTATACTTCAATCCATTACAAGATTGAAAATATGAATGCTTGTAGTCTATGCCAGTAATATATCATAACAAAATTGGAAACAAAGCTTACCAGGTGGAGGCAAGGGCTTCGTACTACTTCTTGTCAAAAATGCTGCTTATTAATCCTGAGGTCCAAGTTATACAACAATAGATTGCAGATCGATGTAGGGCAAGCTTAAGAAATAGCCTCATTCTTAAAACAAGATTAGATGAGATAAGAGCAGAAATCAAGTAGGGACTTAAATCTGAAGAACCTAAGGGCACTGCAAATGTACACTTGATTTGAACTTCATTTAATGATGAAATATTTGTATTTGTTCAGTTGTTTTCATTTAGGGTTTTCTTGGCAGAGATACTGGAGTTATTTGCCATTTCCTTCTCCAGTTCACTTTACAGGTAAAGAAACTGAGGCAAATAGAATTAAGTGATTTGCCCAGGGTGACATAGCTAGTAAGTGTCCGAGGCCAGATTTTAACTCGGGTCTTCTTGACCTCAGGCCCATCACTCTATCTACTGTGCTACCCAACTGCCCAGTAATAAAATAGATTTCAAAATAATGCCAATCTAAAAAAATGACAAGCCCTATTTAGAAGGGAATGTTAAAAAGCTTTTTCTGAGTTTAACAGCATGGACTCAACCAACAGACCAAATACACTCAGATGTAATAATTTAAGAGAGCAGGTATCTGCTATTCTTAATTAATCAACAAGCATTTATGTGCCAGGAACTGTGCTAATACTAGCTAGCATTTAATAGAGTGCTTCAGAGTTTGCATGCGCCTTAACAAATGTATTTTTCTCTCCTCACAACCACCTTAGGAGGTAGGTGCTATTATTATTAGCATTTTACAGATGAGAAAACTGAGGCAAGAAGAAGTTAAGTGACTTGTCCAGGGTCACACAGCTGATTAAGTGTTTGAGGTGATTTGAACTCAGGGCTTCCTGACTTAAGTCCAATACTTTGCCCACTGAAACCAGCTGCTAAGTGGGACCATTATGGATGGATGCATACATTTTCTCACAAAATTTTCCAGAGGATATAAAAAACATTTTGGGATCTGCACATAACAGTATATGATGCTGCTATTGGTTTGGTTATTGTTGGTTGTCCTTCATTTTTGAAGAGGACCAATGATGTCATGGGGTGATGTCTTAACTCACATGTGAATTGGATTTAAGTGAGGCAGAGTTGGATAAGGTTGCCAGCCTCACTCTCTTCCAGAGTCATCAAAGTCCAGTGGCAGGAAAAAAGTCCAGACAACTGGTGCTGGCTCAGGATGCAGTGGATGACCTTGGCATCTTCCGTGTCTGACTGAGTTCTAAGGACTCCACAGCACCTGCTTCAGAAGACTTCATGGCCTCTGGAACTGTTCTCGTCTGCCCATTCTACTGGGGGAATCTTCACATACTTGGGGTAGACACTCTCCTAACTCACTGACAGACTTGAGACCTGTTAGTTACCCTCAGCCTGATTTAGTCCATCTCTTGAGATGGTTTTACCCTGGTGTGGCCACTGTGCATGTTACATCTTCTTGGAGCCACAGGTAAGAGTTGAGTGCCAGGTAGACGCCAAAGATGGATAAGCTTGGGCTTGGCAAGGGCTGGAAGGGCTTGGCAAGTTCTTACACCAGAGCTTCTAGTCCTCCTTGAATGCCCCAAATGCCCCAGTTTGGTAAGGGACATTGGAAGAAAATGGAGGCAGCTATGTGGTTCAGTGGAGTCAGGAGCCTAGAATCAGGAAGACCTGAGTTCAAGTCTGACCCCAGACACTTAATAGCTATGTGATCCTTAAGTCACTTAAACTGTTTGCTTTAATTCTCCAGAAGAGGAAATGGCAAACCATTCTAGTATCTTTGCCAAGAAAACACCAGGGCCGATATTGATACACTATGGTCTACAGGATCAGAAAGAATTAGACACAACTAAATAACAACAAAAAAATTGGAAGAAAGGTAGAGTGATCTTGCAGTATTCCTGAAGATAGACATTGCAAATCACCATGGCAGAAGCAGCCTGAGAAAACCACTAAAGATCTTAGGAAATTACCTTTGGAAGATAACATTAAAATCTAGCCAGGACGCTCAGGAGAAACTGGAACACCAGATTGCCTGATTAAAGGTAAGGAAAAAAAGAAATGTAAAATAGAATGCAAAACCCCAAAGTATATCAGAAATTCTTGACACATTTAATCAGCAACTGAAAGTAAAATACAAAAGGTTGAGGAATACCAGAGTATTAAAAGTTAACCCAAAGGTTAAGAAATACAAGAGTACAAAGGTAGCAATAAGAACAAAATAAAACATTCAAAATCTATTAAAAGATTGGGGCAGGGTAGGGAAGGGAATAAGCATTTAAATGTCTACCATATGGCAGGCACTATGGTAAGCATTTTACAAATATTATCTCATTTGATCCTCACTAACAACCCTGAGAGAGAAATACAATTATTATACCCATTTTACAGATGAGGAAACTGAGGCAGAGGGAGGTTAAGTGACTTGCCCAAGGTCAGATAGATAGTAAACGTCCAAGATCAGATTTAAACTCAAGTCTTCCTGACTCCAGACCAGGCGCTCTATTCAATGTACCACCTAGCTGCCTTGTGAGGGAAACACACTTAAAAATACCGTCCAATGATTGACTAAGAGAAGAGAGAGAAAATAATATTAATTTTTCTCCAGAGGAATTCTGCAAAACTAAAGTACTCCAAAAGGGAGAGTTACAAGTGAAAAATCTCTCCAATGAGCCCTAGAAAAATACAGAAGACTCCCAAATAGGTCTTAGAGGGCTCCCCAATATGATGAGCTCCTCCTTCCTTCCCTCTCCCATAGCATATATAGGCTCTGGGCTCTCTCTCCCAAACCCTAGTCTTCCTGGCAACTTTTGTGTGAAAAGAAGGAAATACTCTTCCCTAAGCCTCCTTGCCACCAAGCTACCATGTGGCTATGAACACATGATGGTACTGCTTCTTCTGTTTCTTTTACATTCATCATTTCTTGATCTTAGAGATGGAAAGGACCAGATTATGGGCTTCTGAGCTTTGAAAGGCCAGAGGAACCACTAGACGTCAAAGAACTGGTTTTCATAGCAGTGTTTGTTGGTAACTACAGAAGTTTCTGGGTTTGCTTCCCACCCAGTGTCAACTCAGTGAGAAGCCAGTTCTTTTGGGGGGGGGGGTGGGAGTAGGGAGAAAGGGAAGCAATTGGGGTTTAGTAGCTTGCCTAGGGTCACCTACCCAGTAAGTGTCTGAGGACACATTTGAACTCAGGAAGAGTCTTCCTGACTCTAGGCCTGGCACTATATCTACTTTGCCAGCTAGCTGTCTCAGAGGGAATATGGACACTGATTATAGATAGCTTTTCCAAGGAATTTAGATGAGAAAAGGAGGATGATAACTAATGAGCACAGTAGGATCTAGTGAAGGTTTTTCAAGACTTGGGCATGGTTGTAGGCAGCAGGGAAAAAAGCCAGTGATTAGGGCAAGATTGATGATTAGAGAGATAGTGGGGATGGGGACAATCTGCTGAGGAAGGCAGGAGTGGATAAGATCACAGGTAAATAGATGTAGAGGGGTTGACCTGGATAAGCAGAAACTCATCTCATCATTAGACACCAGAGTGAAGGGGCAGATGGTAGAGGACAATGTTAGAGGGATACAAGATGAGAAAGAGATGAGAAGAGGAATTTCTCAGTAAATGACTTAATTTTTTTCAGTAAAGTGTGAGTTGAGGTCCTCAGCATGCAGTCATGGGAAAAATAAATGAAGAAAAGGTTTAGAACACTTTATGTGGGGAGAGTGATAGGGAGTCAATTAGGAAGGGGTAGTGAGGGCACAGGAGAGACCAGCTGCATCACTTTTTGGTAGCCCCAGCCGTCACAGTTTACTGTTTCCTCCAATTGTGTTCAGTAGCATGTGACAAATGAAGAGGGTCATCATAAAATGATGAGGTTTAGGGTTAAGGGTGCTCAAGACCCCAAAATACCAACACTCCGGGTCCTGCCCAATGAATTCAGCTCAAGTCTTCTCTCAGCCAAAGAAAAGCAAAGTTTATTCAAAAATTTGCCATAATGGGTAGACTCTTAAGGAGCCTTGGTTAAGGCTTGCATTGGAATATTCTATGGTGCTCTCACACCACATGGAGGCAAGATAGGGTCTTATATACACAAAGCGTGGGAGGAATCTAGGGGTGGTCTAGAGGAGGAGTTTAGGGAGGATCTTCAGGAGGAGTCAATGAGGTCAGACTCCAGTAATGAGTGATTAAGGGTGGGAAGTTGCTGGAGGCTACCTGGAGACTACAAACAATGATGAGCTAGGCCAGTTCAAGGGTGTAACAGATTTGGGTATAGATCTTTTGGGAGGCTCCAGGGAGGGCTAAAGATCTGGGCAGAGCCACAATGAAAGGCTTATGGCCTCAGTGGGAAGATTCAAGGAGAGCTCAAGGGGGTTCCCAGAGCCTGTACCTCATCACTAAAGAGGCAGATTGTAGGAGTAATCCACGGGTGATGCTTGGTCAAGCATGAACCAAAATAGGATAAGGGATTCAATAGTAGGGGATAGGGTTGAGTTGAACCTATTCACCAAGGGGTCAAAAATGGAAAAGAAGAGTGTAGATAGAACAGGGTTGAGGATCACAGAGAATAGTGAAGGATAGAAGAATTGGAAGGTCACAATATGGATGAAACTAGTAGTAGTAGTAGTAGTAGTAGTAGTAGTGGTGGTGGTGGTGGTGGTGGTGGTGGTGGTGGCAATGGTAGTAGAGGCTTAGGATGAGTGAGGCATAAGGAGAGAGGAAAATTTATGATTAGATAAAGGAATTCAGAGTTCTTGAACAAGGAAGTAGAGCATTTGTGGGTAACGTCAAGATCAGAAGTATGGCGACTTCTGTATGTAGTTGAAGTGGAATGAAGGAAAAGGCCATGGGAGCTGGGTAAATAGAATGGGGAAGTTAAGATATTTTAGGGAATATCAACGTCTGCTAGGTGGTGCAGGGGATAGAGGGTCAAGCCCTGGAGTCAGGAACTCATCTTCCTGAGTTCAAATCTGGCCTCAGACACTTACTAGTTGTGTGGCCTTGAGCAAGTCACTTAACTAGGTTTGCCTCAGTTTCCTTATTTGTAAAATGAGCTGGAGAAGGAAATGGACAACACTCTAGTATCTTTGACAAGGAAAAAAAACCAACCAAAAAACAAAACCCAAATGGAGCGAGGAAGATTCAAACATGACTGGAAAAAACTGAACTGAAAAAACTGAACATCGGTGGTATTAAATTCAAATAGAAACAGGGATCACTAATTGGTATATAAGATCCCTGCTGGCACCACGTTGACTCAGTTTTAAAACATAATGCTATCTATGTTTTATTGTATTTTTATTTATTTTGTTAAACATTTCCCAATTACATTTTAATCTGGTTCAGGCGGCCTTTGGGAAAGGTGCAGTGCATATGGCTTGTGGCTGTGGAAGACTATGCAGCAGGCATTAAACTCACTGAGAAAGGAAGGAGAATATTTTAGACAAGATAACATCTACCAGAATCTAGATTGGGTGATAAATTTGGATTGAATGAACATCAAGGGAGGAGAGCTTGTTGAGTTCTAGAGGAGTCCCAAAATGACAATGGGGAGTATTAGACCTTGACCACCATGACCTGAGGTGGGGGATGGGTAACACCAAGGCTGGAGTGAGATAGTTATGACCACATGGACTGTCTAAATTTATAAATACAGCTTGTTGGTGGCATGGATGGATATTATCTAAGGCCTAATTTGCCTCTAGGAAGAGAAGGATGCTTACATTACCCTTACACTAGCTGGGGTAGAAGGGGGAGACAGGCTCCAGGAATGCCATTAAGGCTTGGTATTCTTGTTATCAGGCTAGGAGTTTATTTATGAGCTCCACCTCAAATATCTATCTGGCTCAAAGTCTGAAGCTCAGGACAAAAGAGACCAGAATTCTGGGCACTCTTAAAGGAGAGGAAAAGTCATGTATAATCAGTGTCTATACTCCCTGTGGGGCAATTAGCTGGCAAAGTGGCTATTGGAGCACCAGGCCTAGAGTCAGGAAGATTCACCTTCCTGAGTTCATATCTGGCCTCTTAGCTTACAGGAATATTGAAGAGCAAATGAGCTTTTTAAAGGGGGGGTGGGATAAGCTTTCAGCTCCAACCAGGAGAAAAGGAACTCTCCTGTGTGGGAAGTCTATTCTAACAGTCTCTAGAATTCCAAACAGGACCGGACATGACGGGGCTAGCGTTCCAGGAATACGTCCTCTTTTCAAAATATTCTCCTCTTCTCCCCCAGAGTGCCTCCTCTGTTGATAGTTCTTTCTGCCACCCAGCTGTTTAAATGTGACCATCTATCCATGTCCCAGTTAGTTCAAATAACAAATCCCAGGAAGCCATGGCATTATTCAAATATATACTGCGTCTCTCCATTGGGATGGAACCAATGACCAGAGTTTACAAAATCATAACTTTGAATAGTGTGTATTCAAATACATGTGGTCATTTCCCAGGATTTATTATGCACATTAAACATGGGCCCTAGCAGCATATAAAGGACTTTAAGTTTCACAAAACCTAAATAAATATCCACCATAGGTGGTGCAGTGGATAGAGAGCCCTAGACCTGGAGTCAGAAAGACCCGAGTTCATCTTTGGCCTCAGATACTTAATAGCTATGTGAACCCAGGCACGTCACTCTGCCTCAGTTTCCTTATCTGTGAAATGGGAATAGAGTGGCCCTTACCTTCCAGAGTGGTCTTGAGACTCAAATGAGATAATAATTGTAAGGCACCTGGCACATATTAAGAGCTATATAACTGTTAGCAATTATTATTAGCTGTGTGATCCTGGACAAGTCACAGCCTCCGTCTGCCTCAGCTTTCCCACCTGTGAAATGGGGATGATAATAGCACCTAAATCCTCCTGTTGTTGGGAGAATCAAATGAGGTAATAACTGTAAAGTGCTTAGCTCCCTGCCTGGCACATAGTGAGCCCTACGTTTACTACTACTATTACTACTGTTATTAAAGTTATTACTACTACTACTACTACTACTACTTCATTCCAGGGAAGCTGAGGCCTGGCTAAAATGTTATATATTGCTACCCTTAAAAGGGATGACTGATCATATCAGCCTTATGACCCTGGCCTTCTTTGCTTCCACATGAACAGCATCCCTAGCACTGTAGAGTATGGTCTATCGCTGGCACTGCTGAACTTTCTTTCTGGCATGATGAGCCTTAGGATTAACCAGCATAGAAGGTGCAGGCAGTTAGAAGTTGAAGGCACACCTATCCAGACCCCAAGATTCAAGAGAGTCCATGTGGTAGAGCAGGAAGAAGTATTATGTTTAGGATCAAATTCTGTCCCTGTTACTTCCTCCCTGTGTGTTTTTGGAAAAATCAATCTGCCTCTCTGAGGCTTACTTTCCTCCTCTGTAAAACAAGAACTTTGGGCCAGGTGATCTTTTT
Organism: Gymnobelideus leadbeateri; assembly: GCA_011680675.1. NCBI lineage: Eukaryota > Metazoa > Chordata > Mammalia > Diprotodontia > Petauridae > Gymnobelideus > Gymnobelideus leadbeateri. The sequence goes on from WOXC01008675.1 coordinate 102,037, forward strand.
TTTTCCTCCCCCTTGGAGGCAAATTGGTTTAAGTGACTTGCCTAGGGTTACACACTTAGTAGATATCTGAGGCTGTATTTGAACTCAGCTCCTCCTAACTGCAGGGTCAGTGCTCTATCCACTGAGCAATCTAACTGACCATACCATGTGATCTTTGAGGTACTTCCTAGTTTTAAAATCCCATGAATTATTGCAATGTAGGGTCATTGGTTTTTTCAGATATGCTAAATGATTTGTGATGCAAGGCTGCCCAGTGGACTGAGCAGGAGAGAAGAAGCAAAGAAATCCAGTTTTCCTCTTGACCTGACCCCTACCTTGCTGCACAGGCCCTCAGACAATTCATTTAATCTCCGTGTGTCCCAGTTTCCTGGCCTTAAACTGGGGCAGCTCCAACAGGGCCCTGCAATGAAGCCAACCACAGGTTGAGTGCGGGGCTGCCATAAACTTGAGTGATAAAAGCTGACGTTGTCTCAGGCAGGGAAGGTTCTGGCACCTGTGTGTGGCAGTGCCTTTCTTTTTTCCATCCAGACACTGGCCTTCTCTTCAGCCTGGCAGCCGAAGAAGTGATTTCTTTTTATAACCCTGCAAACCCAGATCTCTGGCTGCAGACCTGGATGAGAGCCAGAGGCTGGGCTTCAAACTGGTGACTGACATTCCTATTTCTCTTGTTCCATGTATAGAGTACAAGGCAGTGTCAGCAACAGTCTATCACCAATCAATCAACAAGTATTTATTAAGCCCCTACTAGGTACCAGGCACAATTCTAGGTGGTGGGGACCCAAAGACAAAAATTTAAAAAATTCTTGCTCCCTATCCGTAGAGACAACTTGTACATAAAATACTACATAGATATAGATGTAGATAGAGATAGAGATGCAAAGTAATTTGGGGGAGGGAATCATTGACATCTGGGGGACTTTTAAAGGTGGCTAGAGGCTCAAAGAGATGGAAATGAGGAAGGGCTGCATTCCAGGTATAGGGGGCAGCCTGTGCAGAGCTCCCAGAAATGGGAGATGGAAGTGTTGTTGCCTGGGAGGAAGCATGAGATCTGGGCCAGTGTGGCTGGAATGTAGAGTGAGTGAAAGCGAGTCATGTATAATAAGTCTGGAAAGGTAGCGGATCCAGGTTGTGAAGAGCTTTAAATGCCAAATAGAAAAATTTCCATTTCTATAAAAGGATCATAGATTTAGGGCTATTAAAAAAACCTCAGGGGCGGCTAGGTGGCGCAGTGAGTAGAGTGCCGGCCCTGGAGTCAGAAGGACCTGAGTTCGGATCCGGCCTCAGACACTTAACCCACACAAACAAAAAAAACCTAGCCGTGTGACCTTGGGCAAGTTACTTAACCCCAATTGCCCTAAAAGGGGCAGCTAGGTGGCACAGTGAGTAAGAGCGCCGGCCTCGGAGTTGGGATGACCTGAGATCAAATCCGGCCTCAGAAAATGAGCACCCACACATAAATAATGACTAGTCATGTAACCTTGAGCAAGTTGCTTAACCCCAATTGCTTTTAAAAAAACAAACAAACACTTCAGAGACCATCTAATTCAGGGGTGGGGAACTCAGTCAAAGGGCCACACTTGAGGACCTAGAGGGTCAGATGTGACCTCAAGGCTGCAGGTTCCCCACTCCTGATCTAGAACAATCTAGTTCTCATTTTTCAAATAGGAGACCTGAGGTTGAAGCAGCTTAAATGATTTGTTCCATGTCTCATGTAACAGAGAGAGGGTTTGAACTCAGGCCCTTTGATTCTGGAGACCCTATTTTTTTCTACTACAGCATGCTGTTTTCCATATTCTTCCCCTACCCCACCTTTTATATAAATTACATAATAATCTATGCACTTTTGTTCCTTACCCTTTTTTAAAGAAAACTATCAGTATATGCTTTCTTGAACCTTGCAAATCCAGGCTACCACAGATTTTCAAATGATACTTACTGTGTTATGCAGGGAAAAGGAATGATAACAACAGTTCCCTTCAGGAGCTCACTCCAAGTCTGCTTCACACTCCTCTCCCTGTCTTTCTTAACAATGTGGGCTGTTTATGTGAATCATAAAAGGCTGGGAGCTTTTTTTCTATTTCTTAGGAGTGGTATGCATTTGTTCTGAATCCTAAGTAAACTTGGCATTTGATGGGGGCGGGGAACCAAATGTGCTTAGGACCTATGGAATGAAGATGTACTACACCTGAAGGAATGTGATATATTGGAGACTGTCCAGTTAACCCATCAGCCCTTTTCAGTTTTCATGAGCCAGGAGCCTATGTCTAAAAACCCACGATTATTTGAGGCTGGGGGATCCTTGCAGAATTCTGAAGAGTTTGGGATTCCATTTGCTTATAGGATCTTCCCTGAGGTTTCTTCCTGGGATACCCTGTGGTGGACCAGCTGATAGGGGGGCCTGGTTACAAGAGAGGTAGGAAAGAATTTGTCCTTACCTTAGCTCAGGCTCCCTCATGGAAGCTCAGGGTCAGGCAGCCCTATACCCTATACCTCGGACCTTCAGTCACTAGATTCATAGGCCATTAGAACACCCAGAACTCTAAGGGACCTTCAAATCAATTTAGGAATAAGCCAACCAAGGCTCAGATGAGCAAAGTTCAAGGGATTTAGGAGCAGAGGGAATCGTTTTTTTGTTTTTTTTTTCCCACCAGGTCACTTGACTCCTAATCTAATCTAGTCTGTTTGACTTCTCCTCATGGACTTAAAACTTGAAGGGCCTGCAGTGGTCATGGAGTGCAGTCCCTTCTTTTTTCAGATGAGGACTCTGAAGCATAGTCAAGTTAAGTGACTTGCCCTAGGTCCAGCGGTGAGCTGGAACTGGCTTTTACCAGATGAATTGTACATTTTTTTTTAAAGCAATTGGGTTTAAGTAACTTGCTCAAGGTTACATGGCCAGTTATTTTTGTGTGGGTGTTAAGTCTGAGGCCAGAACTGATCCTGGGTCCTCCCAACTCTGGGGCCAGAGCTCTTACTCACTGTGCCACCTAGCCATTCCAAAGTATCCAGGTTATCAATCTTTTCTGTTTTGCCTTTTTTGGGGGGGGGGGGGATGCAGGGCAATTGGGGTAAAGTGACTTGCCCAAGGTCACACAGCTAGTTAAGTGTCTGAGGTCAAATTTGAACTCAGGTCCTCCTGACTGCAGGGCCACCTAGCTACCCCAAGAATTGTTCGTTTTTTACTGTGAGCATTCAGACCTTAGAAATCAGCAAATGCTACCAATCAGGGCTTTATTTATTGCTCTGTGGGTTGCCTAGACCTAAGAAAGTGATGGAGAAAATGATAATGGTGTAGATTAAATTTAAAGGTGTACCTACATTCTTTGAGAGCTGGTTGTTAAATATTTACGCCCTTGTCTAGGTCACACAGGTATTAAGTGATAAGGCTGGTAGTCAAAGCCAGATCCTTGGCCTTCAAACTTAAGCACTCTTTTCACTGTAGCCCTCTGTTTCTTATGCTCCCATTCTGAATTACTTCAGGGTAAGATTGCTGAGTATGTAGTTCTTATCAGCCATACAATGAAGAGTAGAATGCAAGCTCCTTATGGTTAGAAACTATTGTTTGTTCAATGCTTGGAATCAGTAATTCAGTCTTGTCTGACTCTATGTCACCCCAAAGACTTTGTCTGTGGGGTTTTCCTGGCAAAGATACTGTCATGCATTGGCATTTCATTCTCCAGTGTGTCCCTATTTTACAGATGAAGAACTGAGGCAAATAGGGGTTAAGTGACTTTGCCCAGGGTCACACAGCTAGTAAGTATCTGAGGCCAAATTTGAACTTAGATCTTGACTCCAGGCCCAGTGCTCTATCCAGTGTACCAACTAGCTGTTTCTGCCTAGAACATAGTAGGTACTGAATAAATCCTTGTTGAATTAAGTAATATCTTATTTCTCTAATGCTTCACTATTAGAGCATCTTTACATTTTCTCTTTCTCAGGACAACCATGTAAAACCAGCACAGCATATGTTATCCCCATTTTTATAGATCAGAAAACTAAGACAGAGAATCCAAGGGACATGACCAGGGTCACAAGATCAGTATTAGGATTCAAATTCAGCTCTTTTGGCTTCTCCACATCACTGCCTGAGAATGTCTTGCCTGGAGCAAGAAGTCCAATGTTGAGATTTCTTTTCTATTTGAAAACATTGGTCACTTCCTTTTTCTCCTTATTCCCTAAAGGGCCCCGTATGCCACAATAACAACAAAAACAGGATCTGCAGCCCAGAAGTCTCGGAGCACAGCCAAACCCTCACTGTTGGCTGCATACCAGCCCGGCAGGGTTGGGCTCTGGATGGGATGGGTGGCAGCAGGGTAGTTTCTCTCTGGTGAGCCCAAGTGCAGAGGCAGGCAGACGAAACAGGATTATGTCCTGGTGGAGAACTTCAATCTTGAAGAATAGAACTTGGTTGAAGGAAGGTAATGGTTATAGAGCGATCAGTCTGGCTATTGGAATGGAGCAATTGGTTTTAAGCAAAGGTAGCAGTCAGCCCTGAAGCCAAAGAAGCTACAAATAGCAACAATCTAGGAAATAGGGATCATTAGGTTTCCAGCTACTGGGTATTTGCCTGGGGAGGCAAAAGGTGTTTGTTTTTTTCCAGTGTCCTTTCTATTGTTGTAGATTTTTCTCATTGTGGCTTATCATCCTCTCCTGTGAGAGAGAATAGCATCAGATAAACTCATGCACATTGGGCAAGCCTCTGGGCCTCAGTTTCCCTGTTTTAACACCTGTTCTGGGCTTACTTCCTTGACCTGATCTTTAACTGGCATGTGGAGTCACAAGATAGGCTGCTTCTAGGATTCTAGGAGTAAGCCTATGAATGGCTATTCACTTAGGGGCCCCTACCAGTATGCTTCCCCTTAGTAATCAGCCAGTAGACTCAGTTCTTTATCAAAGGCATTTAACTCAAATAGTATAGCTAGAACAAGAGTTAAAAAGTATTAAAAAAAAATCTGGAGCACCAAAAGTGTATTCCAAAAATACACACAGAGTCTGGAGGTGGGGGAGGGGAGTTTTGAGGGCATAGAGAAGATGCAAATTTGAAGAAGGGTAGTGTTGCCTACAAGCAGCGAATATGTGACCAAAGTATCTTAAAACTGCAGAACCACAGGGCCTCAGTGTCCTTTAGGCAGCTGGGTATGACTGTTGAACCTGGAGTCAGAAAGGCTTGAGTTCAAAGCTTGCCTCAAACATTTACTAGCAGTGTGACTCTGGGTAAATCACTCAACCTCTTATCCTGTTTCCTCATCTGTCAAATAGAGACCATAATGGAACCTACCTCACAGGGCTGTTGTGAAATTCAAATGCTATAATTTGTTTAAAGTTCTTTTCAAACTTTAAAGCACTATAAATGCTATTGCTGTTGCTAATTTTTTTTCCTTTTTTTCTCCAGAGGGTCATGATAAAGGGGAAGGCACTGGTGATGAATGAGTGATTCTGTTGCTCAGCTGGGCACAGCTGCTGCTGC
>WOXC01008675.1:110000-213035 GCA_011680675.1 Gymnobelideus leadbeateri
GGGCACGTGGAAAGAACACTGGAAAGAACACTGGAGGCTGAGTCTGGACCTGCCATGTATTACCTAATTGACCATGGGCGAATTACTTCATTCGTTGGTCTCCAGAATCCCCATTCATAAAATGAGGAGGTGAGGCTAGATGACCTCTGAAATCCCCCCCAATTCAAAATCTTTGATCCTGTTGATTCAAGCCGGTCCTGATCAGGGCTATTGTACAAAGACCTGCAGGTCTTCCTACTTGCTCTAATGAAACCTTAAAATGATGTTAGTTATAACATCTTCTATAAAGGCCAAGTGTTCATTAAAGCCCTCTTCAGGTCTCAAATTTGATGACTCCAAGTCTCTCGATTCTTTTCCACTTAACATAGGCCCTAACTTCTTCCTACCCTTGTATTTCAGACTGTGTTTCCCTCCTCCACTCCCAGATTAGTTATCTGCCCCTCCCCTCTTCCACTTAGAGGTTTTGTGCATTGATTGTAACAGAAGGTTGTTCCTGCCATCTGTTGAGCCTATTAGTTTATGGGCTCTGTGAAGGCTGGGAGGGATTCCTATTGATGCCACTGGTCAGGGATGCTGGTGAAGTTTAAAGCTATAGCAAGCCATGTCAGTTCAGAGTCAGCCATTGAGTCTCAGATAAGATCCAAGGGCTATACATAGAATTTGAAATAAGATGACTTGGTAACAATTCCAGAGGATATTTTGGGATGGTTTGGGTTTGTTAAAAGGTTACAGCCCTCTTGAAAGGTAATAAGATAGTATTCCATGCCTCACCCCCTTTTTCTTCAAGCACTATGTGCCAGGATCTCATGATCTCTGTCATCATGTTCTAGGAAAGAGAGAATGGCTTGGAAGGTATAGTCAAGGACACAGCTGTTGCTGGCTCGTCACCACCAAATAATCCCTTTGGTGTTATCTGTGCCTTAGATTGCCACCAGTTCAGCAGCATGAGCTGGCACCCAAGATTTTCCCAGGGGACCATGTGCAGTGAGGAGATGAAAAGGAAGTTTGTAGAACACATCCACACATCCACACATCCACAGGCACTTGGAGAGAGACTTCCAGGAACACCCAGACTTGACAGCTGAGTTGAGGCAGCCCCGCCTTTTCCTGGCCTCACACCATGATGTTCTAGATGAGTAGCCTTATGGGGGCTGTTCTCTAGCACCATCAATAAAATTCCTGCTTTTCCTTTTTATGTGTTGACTGCAGGCAACCCTAGTGTGAGAGAGAGAGGTGGGTACTATTTACTGTGACTGATGCCTCTGAACTCCTATAGCTCAGCTACCTTGTTTTCCTGTGTGTTTGTGTGTGTGTGTGTGTGTGTGTGTGTGTGTGTGAGAGAGAGAGAGAGAGAGAGAGAGAGAGAGAGAGAGAGAGAGAGAGAGAGAGAGAGAAAGAAGAGGAGAGGAGAGGAGAGGAGAGGAGAGAGGAAAGAATATATGTCATGTAATATTTTCAGTCGGTATATTTACAATTAGTTTTTATCTAGGCTGAATATCTGACTTAGCACTCACTCATTCCTAGAGGAAACCTAACTTTGCCATCCTGGAAATTAACCTTCTGCTTTCATGGAGAAGTAGTTGTGTCAACATCCAGGAATAAAGACTTATTTGACCTTAGATAGGACTGAAAATTTCCTCAAAAGACCACATAGTTCAGTCCTTTGCCTCTATCTAAAGCTACTCTCTAATGGGCATTTTCCTCGTAAATATTTCCATCTAGGGAGATTCTAAAGATCTTTTCCAAAGACCATTTCTAGTGTTTCTTTATTCATGTAGAATAATACTTTAAGATCTAAAGCATTAAAAAAATAAAAACAAAACAAAAAGATCTAAAGCATTTTTTGCATATTATCTCGTTTGTTCCTCACAATAACCCAGGTAGGCATTATTATTATCCCGATTTTATAGCTAGGAAATGGAGGTACGGAAATGTCAAGTGACTTACCCAAGGCCACTTGGGTAATACATATCTGAAGCAAAATTTGAACTCAAGTCTCCCTGACCACAAGTATAGCTTTCTATCTGCTGTAACACCTAGCTGCCTAAACATACTTATTGGAGGTTATCAAATAAGATAATATGTGTAAAGTACTTAGCAAGTTTTAAGGCATATATATACATGAACTGTTATTATTAATATTATATGTTCTCAAACTCAAATAGAAATGGGGGCTACCAAACCACATAAGGATGTGGGTTGAATGTTGACTTAGAAAACCACAAATTAATATTATCTATATTTATTGTATTTTTTAGTTGTTTTGTCAAATATTTCCCAATTATATTTTAATCTGGTTCAGGTATCACTTTTGTGGTCTGTAGGAAATATGTTTGATACCTTTGGTTCAGCTGACATGCAGCATGAAACATTTAGGAAACAAGGCCAGTCAGCATGCATGACAACAAAGTAAGCAGTATCGATGGTCAAAGCTCTAGGCATTCAAGGGAAAGAGGTCATCAGTGGAGATAAGATAGGTCATAAAAAGCCCTTAAACTGGACCCTGAACTAATAGATGGGCCAGGAGGGAGGACAGACATAATAGACATGAGTGAAGGGAAGAGAAGTGGAGGCTGCATGACCAAAGATATTGGTTTATTAGGAAGGGTGAGAAAACCAGCACCACCTTAACCTTCTGTAACTACTGAATTCACGAATATTAAGTCTGTTGCCATCAGGATCCGATAAGGATCAGAGCCTCGGTTATCAGAACTTCATGGTCCCAAACAGGACCAGGATCCCAAACACTAGGCCTGTTGTCATAATATCATCTAGGAATAGGCCATCAGACACCAGGTCTAAACAGGAGACAAATCTATTCTTCACATTCCAGAAAATCTTCTGTCAGTGTATCCATCAAATCCTACTGTTCCATACTGGACTTGACTCAGGCTAGTTCCCTGGTAACTTATGTTTGATATTGGGGGAAAAAACCAAGACATTTGTAGGTAATTCGATAGTTAACAAAAGGAGATTTATTTATATATAGCAGGAGAAGGATATTTAATAAAGATAGGCATTTAGGACACTGAGTTGATTTAACCATGCAAAATTCCATTGCCTGAGTCTGCCAGCCAAGTATCAGAGAGTGTCTGGAGTTTTTCATGTTTGTTTGTTTATTTTTTTAAATCAATGGACCAGAAGGAGAGGTCAATAGCTCCATCTTTATCCCCTGAGCCATTCAAGGATGGTTTCAATACCTTTTAAGGAAAAACTAGTCTAATTTGCTTGGGGACAGGTGTTATTGCTCCCACTACATTCCCCCCCTTGGTGGAAAGGCCCTTAAAGTTTTCTAGTGGTGTTGAGCTCAAGTAGAAATAGCCACTAAATCATACGTAAGGATCCCTTGAGGATGCACATTGACTCAGAAAACCATGTATTAACATTATCTATGTTTTGCTAAATTTCCATTTGTTATGTTAAATATTTCACAATTATATTTTAATCTAGTATGGGCTACACGAGTGTCATGGGTCATGTGTTTGACATCTCTCTTCTCGTGGACCTTCCACCACTTAAATGACTTTAGGGCTATTCCTAGTCAACCCTAACCTCCTGTTTTCAAAAAACTTAAGGAATACTAAAAGAGAGAGTGAAAAAACTAAATCAGAAACATAGCAAAGACAAAATAATGTAACAGCTCCCTGTCACATTGCATGGGGGAAACCATAAACCAGAAGTTCCAGTATTCTCTTCCCAGCCCCACCTACTCCTTTCCCTTGAAAGGATTGAGTTCCAGGTCTAAATAGTTGGATAGAAAGAAATTAAATAGTCAAGTGGATGATGATAAAATTTTGCAATTCATACTGAGTGACTTGATTTAAAGAGGTGATAGTAAGGAGGAGCAACACCAGGAACATTGTCAGCACTATAGCAGTGATAAGCATTCTTCCTGCACAGTCACCAGAAATTAATAAATAAACATTTGTTGAATTAAAGAAGTTACAGATTGTTGGAGAAAGAGGTTCTCACATGATGACTATGAAAGAGGGGAAATACATAAAACAACAGCTTCAGTGGATGGAGGGGTCAAGTGAAGATTTACTAAAGATGGAGGAAACGTGGGTGTGTTTATTGGCAACTCAGAAGAAGCCAGTAAATGGATAAGGAGAGACTGATGATGAAAAGTAAAAAGGGACAGAAAGAGGATGATCAGAAGAGATGAGAAAGGTTGGAATGAAATGTACAAGTAGACTGGTTTGCCTTAGGATGGAAAAATTGGGATGGAGAAAATGGCCCATTTCCATGACCAACTTAGTGTTTCCTTGTGTACCAGTACCTCCTCCTCCTCCTCCTTGGAAACCTCATGAGGAGGGAGTTATATAAAATCTTTGCCTCATAGGGGCGGCTAGGTGGCGCAGTGAGTAGAGCGTCGGCCCTGGAGTCAGAAGGACCTGAGTTCGGATCCGACCTCAGACACAATGCACACACAAATAAAAACCTAGCTGTGTAACCTTGGGCAAGTTACTTAACCCCAATTGCCCTCCAAAAAAAAAAAAAAAATCTTTGCCTCATAAGAGGTCCCAGAGAGATTTCTTTTTTTCTCTGGGGGCTGGGTAGATACTTTCACCTCCCTCTTATTTCTGGAAAGCAAGCTCTCTCCCAACGCTGCCATTTGCTGGTCCTCTAAGCCATTCCTGTGCAAAGCTGTACAGTTATCACTGGGTATTATACTGGCAGCAAAGGGATGGACCAATCACTTCTAGATTACAGTTAGCAACAAATTACAGTGGTCCTGCCTTTTGCCAATGCCCATGCTTGTGTCCACTCTTCTGTTGTTGGGCTATTGCTACTGCTGGGAGTCACTCTGCTGTCCACCACTACTGGGGACTTGCTGCCAATGGCTACCACTTCTGGAGCCTATGTCTCTCCCTGTTGCCTACACCCACCACTTCTGGGGACTGTGCTACTGCCCACTCTGCTAGGGTCAACTGCTACCCCTCTATCTCCTTTAGCTCCACTTCTGAGCATCCTGCCCCTGCTTTATCCTTTCATTATGCCCTCTGAATCTCTTTTTCCATAATAATAAACATCATTTCAGGCATTTCCGGAAAGTGTTAAGTGGGGGGCAGAGCCAAGATGGTGGAGTAGAAACAGCATTTCCAATGTGCTCTGCCCCACACAAATTTCAAACAATGTGAAAGGGGACTCTGAACAACTTCTGGAGCCACAGCACTCACAGAACTGCACAGAGAAGCTAACCTCCTGCTGAAAACAGCCCAGCAGCCCTGCAGGGAGCGGCCAGCGCAGCGCTCTGAGAGCAGGCAGTACAGTGTTCTGAGAGCAGGCAGCACAGTGCACTGGGAACCGACAGCACAGCGCTCAGAGCTGAGCCCAGGTCCGCGGTTTTAGCCCCAGGGTGGCTGGGCCTTCAGCCGGCTGGAGGGACCCCAGAACACCAGCAATTGTGGCAATTCCAGAATTATCAGCACAGATATGCCTAGGACAAAGTGAGAGGTTAGTGCCTTGTGGACTTTGGGACCAGTATTTGGGAAACGCATGGCTTCCTCCCCTGGGGGCGAAAAGCTGCTGAAGAAACACCAGCACAGAAGCCATTTTGCAGCATCAGTAGTGGCTCTAGCTCCTGGTCTGCAAACTGTAGGAAGATCCAGCAATCAGTCTGGGGGTTAATCGCTCTTGTTTTAAACTGCCTGGATCTGGATTGTGGTCTGGGGGGAAGTTTGGGGTGGGTATCCAATTTGCCAGAGCGGGTGGAGGCTTTACAGAGGCCACACAACTGGCGGAAGTTGTGAAGACCCCACGTTTGGGCGGAAGCTCCCCTGTCTGGTGGCAGAGTCCTACTGTGGCAACAAGCCCCAAAATCAAGTAATTAAGTGGCAATATGCCTAGACAAACTAAACAAAATAAACAGAAAAGTTCAACATTGGACTCCTATTTTAGGGGCAAAGAGGCTCAAAGCATGGAGGAGGACTGTGAGGTCAGAACTCCTGCACCAAAAGCCCCAAATGAAAATACAAGCTGGCTACAGGCCATAGAGGACCTTAAGAAGCAGATAAGAGAAGTGGGGCAAAATTTGGGAAGAGAAATGAAAAAGATGCAAGAAAAGTATGAAATGACAGTCAACAGCCTGACTGAGGAAAATAACACCTTAAAAAATAGACTAACTAAAATGGCAAAAGAGGCTCAGAAAGGCAATGAGGAGAAGAATGCCTTAAAAAGCCAAATTTGCCAGATGGAAAAAGAATCTCAAAAGCTCACTGAGGAGATTCATTCCTTCAGAGTTAGACTGGAGCAAATGGAAGCTAATGACTTTATGAGAAATGAAGATGCTGTTAAGCAGATCCAAACAAATGAAAGATTAGAAGGCAATGTGAAATATCTCATGGGAAAAACCACTGACCTGGAAAATAGATCCAGGAGAGACAATTTAAAAATTATTGGATGACCTGAAAGCCATGATCAAAGAAAGAACCTAGAAATCACCCTTCAAGAAATTCTCAGGGAAAATTGCCCTGATGTTTTAGATCCAGAGGGCAAAATAGAGGTTGAAAGAATCCACCAATCACCTCCTGAAAAAGATCCCAAAAGAAAACTCCCAGGAATATTATAGCCAGGTTCCAGAATCCCCAGATCAAGGAGAAAATACTACAAGCAGCCAGGAAGAAACAATTTCAATATTGTGGAAACACAATCAGAATAGCCCAGGACCTGGCAGCTTCTACACTGAGGGATCGAAGGGCATGGAATATGACATTCCAGAGGGCAAAAGAGCTGGGAATGAACCCAAGGGTCACCTACCCAGCAAAACTGAGTATCTTGTTTCAAGGGAAAATATGGTCATTCAGTGGAATAGAGGACTTTCAAGCATTCTTGATGAAAAAACCAGAGTTGAATAGAAAATTTGACATTCAGACACAAGAAGCAAGAGATGCTTGAGAAGGTAATCAAGGAAAAGAAATCAAAAGGAACTTATCAAAGTTAAACTATTTACATTCCTACATGGAAAAACAATAACTGTGTTTGATGAAACCTTTCTCATTATGAAAATAATGAAAGAAGGGTACATGGCATATGTTCACAGGTATACATGGATAGAGGGCACAGGTTGAATTTGATGGGAAGGGATGATTCTTTTTTTTTTTTTGAGGGCACTTGGGGTTGGGTGACTTGCCTGGGGTCGCATGGCTGGGTTTTTGTTTGTGTGTTGGGTGTCTGGGGCCGGATCCGAGCTCGGGTCCTTCTGGCTCCGGGGCCAGTGCTCTGCTCGCTGTGCCACCTAGCCTCCCCAAGGAAGGAATGATTCTTAAGGGGTGAAGTCAAGAGGTGAGAGAGGAAAGTGGCAAGAGGAGATGGAGAGAGACAGGGTAGGGTAAACTATCTCATGTAGAAGAGGCAAGGGGAAGTAGTTGCAGGGGAGGGGAATAACAGGAAGGCAAAAAGGCAAAAGCATATTCTCATTGAAGTTGGCTCAAGGAGAGAATCACATACAGACTAAATGGATTATCTTACCCTCACTCACTCTCCTGAGTAGGGGAAAGGGGGATGAGAGGCGGGATGATGGAGGGGAGGGCATTTTGGGGGGAGGGGAGGTTGGAAGTACCCACTATCAAAGAGGGACAGGATCAAAGTAGGGAATGGACCAGGTGGGAGGTGAGATGGGTGGGAGGGAAATATAAGCTGTCTTTTACAATATATCTACTATGGTAATGTTTTGCATAGCTATACATGTACAACACATACTGAATTGCTTATCTTCTCAGAGGGAGTGGGTGACAAAGGAGAAAGGGAATGGATCTGAAAATCAAAGTTTTAAAATTAAATGTTTCATAAGCTGTCCAGGCAGTGGGGCTCAGAGATTCACCTTGCCCTAATGGCAAAGTCGAAGGGGATATGGGAGAAGATATGGGAGAGAGCAGATTGGATGAGGGGATATCTAGTGGGACTGCTATTCTGGGGTGGTGGGTAGGGAAAAAATGGGGGGAAAATGTAACTCATAATCTGGTGGAAATGAATGATGTAAACCAGAAGTTAATAAAGCATTTGTTTAATTAAAAAAAAATAAACATCATTTCATCTTAGACCTCTTCCTCCTATTCCTTACATCTTACACTCATGGAAACCTGGCTTTGTCCAGAAGACACTCTATCCCTAGCTACCTTCTCTAGGAAACAGTGAACCTTTTCTCCTACCTCTACTCTCTCCCACCAAGCTGGGCCAGAGGGGGGAGTAGACAGTCACTGCTTTTTCTTGCCACTTCCAGACCATCCCTTTGCCCCCAACACTCAGCAACTTCCTTTGTAGTTCACTCCATCAGTTTAAATCAACTTTGCCAGATCCTTGTTGAAGTCATTTAGCAGTCAATCACCGTGTATACAAGCACCTGTTCCAAGGTAATTTTCCCTCCTTTCTCAGTACGTAGTTCACAGTTTTCCTCTCCATCCCAATTCATTAATACTTATAGACTTCACTGTACATCTTTCTATCCCCTCAAATGTGCTGACCTCCCAGTTCATCAGTCTCATCAGTTCCCATGCCCTATACGTTCTTCTTCAGTCATGCACAGGTAAGGTCACTTCCTTGATATCACTTTCATCATATTTGTTCACAATCTTGAACTCTGAAACTTTTCTCTCTAAACACAACCCACTATCCTTCTATATCACTTCCTCTGTCTCCCTCCTAAACCTACTGTTCATCATTACTATGACTTCTAATCACCTCCGCTCTTTCACTTTTAATCTGGCTTCATTTTTCCTCTTTGGATAGTTAACTACAGTTAACTAGTTCAACTATACATCGTTTCCTACCATTGATTCCCTTGACCCCTTCTCCTCTCACGCCTTATGTTTTGAGTATCTTTACGGTGTGCTTTCCAATGACGGGTATACTCATGGTCTACTTCCTTTGCTCTTATTAGGTGCTGCAGAATGGGGCTGGAGAAAGTCACACAGTGTGATGACTGGGTCCACTATGAATATGTTATATAGTGTCACAAAAGTCATAATTCAGTTTTAAGCTAATAAAGCTTAAATAATAAAGTTAGTAATTTAAACTCATAAAGCTTAAATTGAACTAAGACTTTTGGGACATCTTATATAATCTCAGTTGGGCTCCCGTAATGACATGGTAATGTTTTAATTTGTCCCTGATTGGCTTTCTGTTTAACTTCCCACAGTGGCTGTTTCAAATGTTCTATTTTCTCCTTAATTCTCCTCACCCCTTTTGACTTCTGTGTCAGCAGAAGACTTTGCTTTCTATTTTACTAAGAAAATTGAAATTATCCTCTATTAAATTCCTTTTCTTCTCTTTTTTTAAACTTCAAAATCCCTCTACATCAACCCCTCCCCCCACGCCTCTTTTGCTCCAGTTTTTCCATCCTAAGGCAAACCAGTCTGCTTGTACCTTTCATTCCAACTTTTCTCATCTCTTCTGATCATCCTTTTTCTGTCCCTTTTTATTTTTCATTATCAGTCTCTCCTTATCCATTTACTGGCTTCTTCTGAGTTGCCAATAAACACACCCAGGTTTCCTCCACCATTAGTAAATCTTCACTTGACCCATACACCCATTGAAGCTGTTTTTCCATATATTTCCCTTCTTTCATAGTTAACATGTGGGAACTCCCTTCTCTAACAGTCTATATCTTCTTCAATTCAAAAGACATTTATTTATTAAGAACCTACTATATAAAACACCTACTATATTTAGCCTACTATATGTCATGCATTGTTCTAGGTGCTGGAGATGCAAAGACAAAAATGAAACAGTGTCTTTCATCAAGGAGCTTACATTGTATTGGGGGAAATGACATGTACCCAGAAAATTAAAAATATCATGTGTATATATATTTATATATATATATTTATGTAGGTGTATATATGTATGCACGTCTATATATGTGAATGTGTGTGTGTGTATCTCTCTCTCTCTCTCTCTCTCTCTCTCTCTCTCTCTCTCTCTCTCTCTTTCTTTCTTTTTCTCTCTTTCTCAGTTTTGTGAAATATGTATCAAGTGTCTGAATCCAGATTTGAACTCAGGTCCTCCTGACTCTGGGTGCTTTATTCACTGGGCCACCTAGCTGCTCCTATTTACTGTATTTATGTCCCAGTGCCTAGTACAGTGCCTGACACATGATAGGTATTTAATTCTTATTGATTAATTGATCCCCTCTGTGTACCTTCTCCCTTGATAATGATTTTATCACTTTCTATGAATTTAGTTACCATCTCTTGGCAGATGATTCTCAAATCTGCATAAATAGCACCAAATTCTTCCTTGATATTGAATATTGTATCACTAACTGCTTGATGGGTGTCAACACCTGGATGGACCCAGGTCATTCTAAATGGAACTCAGTGGGAGGTGAAGGGTTGTAATCACAATTATTAAATGTTTAAAAAAGAAAGTAAATAAAAGAACATTAATGAAATACTTAAGGTACATAGAAGAAAGCAGAAGAAGGTTCAAAAGGAAACACAGAGTAGGTTGGCAGTGTTAAATTGCTATGTTAAGTTTCATAGGGATACGGATTGAGTGGACCTGTGATTTCACCAATACAGGGAACTCCCATGTGAGGAAATTCCCTCTCCCCATGTAGGTCAGCACCTTCTCTGGAACTCAGAATCTTAGAGAATTGCCTAGAGAGCTAAGAGGTCAAATGATTTTCCCAGGATCACATAACACATATTTGTCAGAGGGAGGCCTTGAGACAGACTCTCTAGATACAATGGTATGCTTCATTGTTAAGTTTAATATATACTTTAAAAAGCCCAAGCTGTTTGTCATAGAGATTAATTTTCATATTTCATCCTCCTTTTCTATTCTTTGTAACTGGAAATATCCATGCTTGTTGAATGTGGTCAAATTTATAATAATAAAAAAGGGGAAAAAAGATTAAGTGGAATTCATTTTCTTCCTCCAAACCAATCCTTTTTACAAATTTCCCCATGAAGTATCTAGGGCATGGCTCTTCCACACATGGTATGGTAGGAACAATCACATATACAAGGATAGATGGGGGGGGGGGTTGTTTCTCCTAAAAGGCATAGGAACTGTCCCTGAGACTCGGCTGGTCAAGATGGTCTAGAACATTTCATTTCATTCTAATTTTTTAAACAAGAACTATCAGACTTGCTTGAATCAAGTCTAACCTACAACATGTGATGCCTCCAGAAAGTTACCCCAGGGTCAAGGTATGTTTCTGCATCTGCTTAAAACTATAGTCACAGGCCCCCACCAATGTGTTTCCTTTTTCTAATTAGCCAGAGGACTTAGTTCAAAGCTAAGGCATTTAATAAAATAGTGTAGTAAAAAAAAAAGTAGCACTAAAGCATTCCTCTGCATACATGCCAAACCTCCCAAATGAACCTAGAATCAGTGGGAAAAATGGATATTCAAATGGGAACATTCAGAAATGGAGAAATAGCTAAGATAAATTGTCTTTCTCCTGACCCACATTCCTACCTTTATTATGTATTTGTGACCAGTGACAAACATATCAGGTTTTTAGTCATCCTAAACCTGTTTTTGTTGAGTGTACTTGGGCAATTTGCTCAGGGTCCCAACCTTGGGTTATCTATTACTTCTCCCTCTCCCTCTCCCTCATCCCAAGTAGTCAATCAAATGTGAAATCCTGTCAGTTATAACTACATCATTCTCTTCTGTGCTATCCTTGCCCTTCTTTCCACTCACATATATCCCATCATAGTTCAGGCCCTCATCAGTTCTTACATTGTCTATTGCAATAGTCTCTTAATTGGCTTCTCAGCTTCTAATCTCCTTCTCTAACACAGCTGCCAAAATAACCTTCCTAAAGCATAGGTCTGACCACATCACACCCCTGCACAAGAAGTCCTGAGCTTTACATTTCAAGATCTTGATAATCTGGTTCCAGTCTACTTTTGCAGAAATTTCATGTCACAACCCTTTTGTACACTTATTGTTCCAAACTCTCTCTCCCTCTCTCCCTCCCCCCTCTCTGTTCCTCTCACTTCATATTGTCTTATATTACTTATCCATTTACTTGTTTTTATCCCTCAGTAAAACATAAATGACTTGAGAAGATCAATTGGTTTTCATTTCTGTCTTCTTATTCCAGAGTCTAGCACAGCACTTTGCAAATAATAGATGCTTAATAAATGCTTGTTGAATTTAATATCCCAAATTTGAGAGAAAGTGAAGAGACCAGCCTGGCTGGAGCAGAAGGTTCCTCTTGGGTAATAATAGGAGCTAAGACTGAGATGGATCCTTGTAGTTAAGGGCCTTGAAAGTCTAGCTATGGAGCTTGTGCTTTTCTTGCTCCCCTCTTGGGGAGCCACTGGAGGTTCTTGAGAGATAGTGTAATGTAAAGGGATGCTGTGGATTCAAATCTCTGCTCTGAGATGTGCTAGTTGTATGGCCTTAGTTAAATTAGTCAACACCTCTGAGACTTAGCTTTTTTATCTGCAAATTGAAGACAGTACTATTTATGCTACTAACTCCATAGGATTATTGTGAGAAAAGTACTTTGTAAGCCTTAAAGTGTTCTATAAATGTGAATTATTATTCTTAAGTAGGAGAGTGGCATGGTGAAATTAGTGTTTTAGGAAGATTTATCTTTTAGTGCTGTGTAGGATGAATTGGAGAGGTAAGAAATGGAAGATAGGGAGGTCAGAGACTAATTAGAAGCTCTTTAAGAAATCTGAGTGTGAGATGATGGAAGCTTGGACTGGAGTAAGGGGAGTGGGGATAAACAAGAAAGGATAGATGTAGAAGCATTTTAAAGGAAGAATCCAGGTTATTTGGTGATTGACTTGATGCAAAAGAAAAGAAAAAAATCAAATAAATTTTCTGTTTTTAACCTGGATATGTGAGAAAATAGTGACTCTCTCAACAGAAGCAGGGAAATCAGGAAAAAGTTTATTTTCTTTTGTTTTGTTTAATGGGGGGAGTGGAGATGATGAGTTGAGTTTGGTTGAAACCTGTTGGGTTGAAGTGACAGGTGGGACACTCTGGTGAAGATGGATGACTGATGGAGTTGCAGTAGGATAGAGGCAGGTGAGATTTTAAGACTGGGAGTGTTCCAAGCATCAGCAAAGAGGAGAGAGTAGAAATCCTTTAGATAAGATTCATACCCCAAGGGAAGGAGATAGAAGAGCAGAGATATCAAGAATTGAACTCTGGGGAAAAGGGACAGGTCGAATATGGGAAGAGAAAGAATCATCAGAAAGGAAATAGAAAAGGATCTGCAGAAGGGGTAGAAAGAAAATTAGAAAAGTGTGGCGTTACAGAAAGCAAAGCAAGAGTTTCCTGAAGGAAGAGGGGAGAGAGTGTGGCACCCCACTGAGAAATCTTTGTGTCCAACTTAATTATCTCTGGAGGTATTTCCAGCCCTTTCTCCTTATTCTGCTCTCATTGGCATGGGCTTTTTACTTGCTACAATAGTAATAACCTTTCATATTCTTGAAAGTTATTTATTGTTACCCCTCAGGCTAAATAACCCCAATTTCTTTTATCTCTCCTCATAGGTCCTGTTTTCCAGTCTTTGATAATGATTATTTATTTTATTTTTAACATTAATTCTGCTCTGATTTTTTAGTTCATATTTTCCCATCCATTCAGTGCTTCAAAAAACAGTAAGAAAAAAACAGAACAAAACAAAAAACCCCAAACAATTCTTAGCATCTGCATGATGCCATTCCTGTACAAAGGAATTCACCAACATCAGTGAATTAATTTCCTTTATTTTTGTCCTTGATCTAGCTGAGAAAGTGTGGCATTTATTGGCCCGTGTTCATTTTTTTCTGTCTCCCTAGAATGGAGGCAAAATTTTCGGGTTGGTGCTTAACAGGATAGCCCTTAAGAGAACCCAAATAATTGGAGACACTCCGGTGACTTTCCAATCTTCAGAATCAGTCATTGTTGAATGTATTACCCATCTCTGTCAATATCTGACTATTTAAATGCTTCATTTCCTTCAGAATCCAAGAACTGATATCATTCAGTCCCACTGACGACTTCACTGCTGCGGAGTTTTTCATGGTCCTTCCTAACTTTCTGCTTCATGATAAGTTATTATTTGGATAGTTAAAAACGGCCATTATCTCTATGACTATGCCATTGGTTTTCCATTTTTCTTCATTTCTCCTAATGGACAAGGATCCTTGCGGCTGTAAGTCTCTGAGGGTTGGCAACAGTTGCTGCCGTCACAGCAGTGTTTTATTACCAGGGATCATAAGGGGCCGTTGTTGTAGCTGCAGCTGTCTCCACAGGCAAAGTGAAGTCAATTATATAGATAATTGGCAGACAGAAAATCTGAAAAGTCCTTTGGGTTCTTAATTCTTTGATTTGCTTTGTTAGTAGAGCCTCACCAATCAATGTCCACCCTCCACCCCCCATCAATAGTATCCAACATTGTTTTTTTTTTTTTATTAGCAATATTATGCTTTATTTTTTAGGTATTCTCATACATGGCCATAACACTGACAATAATGGCTGTGTCCTCATAGAAGTCTGCTATGTTCAACTTGTGACTCTGTCACTCAGTCCAACTCTGTCTTAAAATGGCCTGGCAAATAACAGTCCTATTGGATTCTTGACATCTTTTGCAACTTGTATTAAGTGCCTGTTTTTATTCCTCCCCCTGCTATTTGTCCTCCTGGATGTTTCTCTAAGCTAGTCATCCCAACAAGAAATTATTTATACGTTTTCCCAAAGCTTGTAATTTGGCCTCTTAAAAAGTTTCTCCTGGAGAAATGAGTGGGGAACAGAGCAATGATCCCAGGGATCAGAGAAAACGCACAGAGCTGATGTGTCAGGGTTCATCCAAACCAGTATGTGTTATTGTATTGCTTGATATTATGGATCTAACCATGTCACCCAGCCTCCTCCTTTCCCTACTCTCTCAGCCTCAGTAAACTCCAGTGGCTCCCTGTTACTTCCAGGATTGAATTGAAAATCCTCCATTTGACACTGATAGAATCCGAAAAGTCCTTTGAGTTGTCTTAATTCTTTGATTTGCTTTGTTAGAGCTTTACCAATCACTGTCCCCCCTATGCCCAATATAGTGGTAACTGGGAGTACTGGTCTTGAATTTAGTAATCATCATGGCTTAGTATGAGTCTGGGTTTCAGATTTTCACAACCTCAATAAGTGGACACCAAAAACAGAAGGAGAAATTATATTATTCTCCATCCACATCACCAGGTTTGTAGTCTCTTGTTCTGCCTCGCATGGACCTGAAGAATTCTTAATGCACTGGTTTTCACCTAGACCATAAATTTAGAGCTTCAAGGGACCTTGGCAGCCATCCAGGCCAAGCCTCTCATTTTACAGATAAGGGAACTGAAGCCTAGAGAAGGTCAGTGGTTTGCTTAAGATCACACAAGCAAATAGCTTGAGAGGTGGAATTTGAACTCAGGTCCTCTGATCCCAAAGCCCCTGCTCTATTCCGTTTTTGTTGTTCAGTTGTGTTTGACTCTGTATGAGCCTATGGACAGTACCACACTAATGCTGTCCATGGAGTTTTCTTGGCAAAGATATTGAAGTGGTTTGCCATTTCCTTCTCTAACCCACTCATTCTCTCCTGTTCTCCTCAAATCTGTTTCCAGTCTGACATCTTTCCCAAATGCCAATCCTGGACTTCCAGATGTTTATTGGATACATCTACTTGGATTCATCACCATTGCTTCAAACTCCACGTGTCTGAATCTGGAGATATCTTCTCTTTTCCATGCAGTTCTCCTGACTTTTCTGTGCCTGTTAGTCATATTACCATTCTTCCAGTTTCTTGGACTGGACTCCTTGCAATAATTCTTGACTTCCTCTGCTTTCTACCCTCCATGCCCAATCTTAAAAGCCAAAAGTGATCTTACACCCCTTTGGCCTCTTAAGGACCTTAGAATCTGTACAATGAATTAGGCAATTGTCAGTTATTCTTTCATAGAATGCCTTCTAGGTGTTAGTCACCAAATCCTATAATTTTTTTTTTCCTTTTTACGTGTCTTCAGAAGCTGTTCCTTTCTTTGCCTGACCAGGACCCCCATCCTTATTCATACCTTCTTCACATGTGGGCTCCTGTAATACTCTCCTAACTGGCCTTTCTGCCTTCATATTCATCTTTTTTAAAATTGTTCTCGATATCTCTCCCAGATTGGTTGTCTTGAAATACCACTGTTTAAAAATATCGCTTCTTTGCTCAGAAAATCTCCAGTGGCTCCCCATTGACTGCAGAATGAAGCCCAAGTTTCTTAAGCTAGAATTCAAGGCCCTCTACAATCTGGTTATATGACTATTCCTCCTCTTCGGGTACTTTGTCCTCTAACTAGAATGGCTCTTCACTGTTCCCCAAAACATCGTGTGAATATTCCTACCTCTTTGCTTTTGTTTCTGCTGGATGCCTTCTTTGAAATTCCTTCTCTCTTTTATGAATCCTATCCATCCTTTCATATCCAGGCTAAAATCCATCTTCCAAAGTCACATCCCCAGCTAGAAATGATCCCTTCCTCTTCTTGACTCCCATGGCACTTGTTATCTGTACAACTGTTTGCCCAGAATTTGATTTTTTGGATTACTAACTTTACATCCTCTCCTTCTCCCCCATTAGTTATCTTTTCATTTTTTGTGAATGATCTTCTCAGGGATATCATAAGCTCCAAGAGGTGAGCATGAGTCTCTTTGAACTCAGCTAGGTTGGTCTTTCTATGACAGGCACACAGTTCATCACAAAGCCCATGCTTGAAGCTTTTACATATTTACATACAAATATTACATATTTACATATAATCTCTTAGTGCTCTAATGGCATGGTCCTTACAAACTTGGCATCACCTCCATGCCACAACAAGACATTGGGACAGGAAATTGGTGGAGGAACCAGCAATACAAGGTGATATTTAATAAATGCCAAATTTGTGGAAAGATAGATCACTGCTCCTAGAGTCTGGAGATGGGAGAGATCTTTGTGTGACTGAGATAACAGTATCATTGATAGAAATGGGGAAAAAAAGAGGTGGCCCGTTTAGGTGGAAAGACTGGTTTTAGATAAGTTTGAGATGACAGTAATGCAGAGAATAGATCAGAAGGAATACTATAGTGACTCATAATGAAGAGGCCTGAAATCTAGTCCTAGACCAATTTCATTTAATTCAATAAACATTTTTTTAAAGCCCTTGCTATGTGCAAGGTGCTGGGCTAGGATACCAAGAGAAAAAATGCAACAGTTCCTTTCTCAAGGACTTTATGGGGATGGGAAGTGTTACAATTTATACACAGATAAATAAATACATAGTATACATAAAATAATTCCAGGTGGGAGAAAACACTAAGTAAGATCTCATCTGATTTCCCTAGGAACATAAAGATCTGATGTCCGTAGGAAGTTAGGGACTCTGAGAAGTCGAGGTAAGAAGGAGGTGCATTCTAGGCATAAGAGAACAAATTGTGTAAAGGAGACAGAGTCACTTGACCCTTGTTTGAAGAAGAAGAAGAAGAAGAAGAAGAAGAAGAAGAAGAAGAAGAAGAAGAAGAAGAAAGAGAAGCAGAAGCAGAAGAAGAAGATGATGATGATGATGACGATGATGACAACTACGACCGAGCATGTGGAAGAACAAATCAGTAAGACTGGAATATGGAAAGCCTTAGGGAGAGTAATTGGTAATAAGGTAGGTTAGACCCAGATTTTGAAGGACTTTAAATACCCTAGGAGTACATATATTTTTTCTAGAGACAATAGGGAACCATTGAAGATTCTTGGGCAGGAACATAACATGATTAGATCTATATAAGACTATCTTGGCAGTTGTGGGGAAGATAGATTGGTGAGGCAGAGAGAATGGGAACAAGGGAGTATGATGGCAATGATACAGGCTAAAGGGAATAAGGGAATGAAATAGGATGATCAGCACATGTGATCTTAATTCTGTACACTTTTGTATCCTTCCCAATCCAAGCTGGACTGTATTCCAGAATGAATAGTGGTTGAAGGCTTTTACATTCCTGACTAGAGCAAGGAGATGAGGACAGGGTAAGGAGCCAGGAAATTCCTGACATCATTCTCTGCTATGGCTATCTTTGCTGCTGCTGCTGACATACTAGGTATTTGGATGTTTTTCTCTCCTTTGATCAATAGAAGAGGGCACTGGTGAAGGTGAGCAGCTGCTTGGCACATTCCATGAGCAGAAGTGGACCATGACAGTTGCTGTTTCAGTTCTTACAGGGTCTAATATCTCAGTATCACAACTGATATATATATATATTGAAATCCACCAGGAGAAGCAATGCGGATGGAAAGGACATGAGTGTGTCCATATATTTTTTTAAAGTTCCTTTTTTCTCATCCTTATGTGTCCTAAAAAGACCTTAGCTTAAAAAGGCCAGAGTTTCCCCATTGCATCCTGGGCCATCTCCAGTCGTCCTGATGAATATCTGGCCACTGGACCCAAATGACTATGGAGGAGAAAAATGGGACTGGTGACCTTGCACAGCCCTTCCTCACTCAAAGTCAATTGCAAGTCACGCCATCATTTCACTGATGCCATGGTCGTCTTTGACCACAAAGGACAAACACAACAATGTGCCTCATGGTGGACATAGCTATGCAATCCTGGCCTAATCACCTTTCCTCTCTGGGCCTCACTTTCTTCACCTGTAAAATGGAGTGTTTGGATTGTACTGGACTTGAGGTCCTTTTTAGGGCTAACATTCATTGACTGAATGCCCAGTGGAGAGCTGTAGATAAACTTACCTTTCACTTGAATTAGCATAACAAATAATGATGTAAAATGAGTCATATCTTTTCCTCATTTTCTCACTCTCTTTTTTGCCAGCAGGTTTTTAATTTAAAAGGGTGGGGGGAGGTGAGGAGGATGGCCAAATATTTAATATTTCCAGTCAGTTCTGGCCCTGAAGTGTTTTGTTTCTCTGTCAGCTCCTAAACTCTTTGCTAGTGGCAAACTGCAGGACCTCCCCAGTGAGTCAACACTCTTAGCCAGCATCTTTACTGAATATTCATACCATTTAGGCTTTGGGGCCCCATTAGTCTCTCAGTCCTAAGGTTTGCATACTCCAAAAGAAGAATACAGTTTTTTGTTTGTGTTTTTGATTTCTCATTGTGTAATACCTTGATGTTCCATTAAGTTATGGATAGATATGTTTGCTAATGTAAAAATACATTTGGGAAAGGGAATTTAAGTTGTCTGTGAGAAAGGGAGAGAGGATATCCCTGGAGATAGAGGATTTTCCAGAACTAGAAGTCTTGGAACAAAGGCTGGATAGCTATTGATTGGGGATATAGTAGAAGGGATTCCTATAGAGATATGGCTTACATTACATAAGATGGTCTGTGAAATTTCTTCTCTGAGTTTCTGTGTTTTGGAAGTTGGGGTTTTTTTGTGTGCTTCTGTACATATTATTTTTAAAGTGAGGCCCTACATCTGCTCTATAGATGAGCATTTCTAGAAATAAACTCTGATTTAAGTCCCAGGTCCTAATTCCACTTGCTCTTACTCCTTGCATAAGTTTCTGATTCTCTCTGAACTTTGATTTCCTCATCTGTTAAATCTGGATATAATACAAATAATAGCACCTACCTTACAAGGTTTTGGTGAAAATAAAAAGATATGTTTGTGAAGTGTTTCACAAACTTCAAAGGGCTGTATAAATGCCATCTATATTATGTAATAGACATCATATAGACATATAATAATATACAATAAGAATAAAGCCTGTCCTCTTTCACAGAGTTGTCAGGGTTAAATGAGGGATAGTATCTACAGTAAAACCCATAAGGACACTCACTATTCATTATTTTGAATTTTTAAAAATTTGTATTGTTATCTTATTTCTGTAACCTATTTATTTCAAGATATATACCTCCTCCCACCCCCAGGTGAGCCATTCCTTATAACAAAGAATAGAAAAGAAAGAGGGGGAAAAAGTAGTTAAGCAAAAGGAGTAGAACTTTATTTATTATTTTTATTTTTAATGAGTTTTATTGATGTCTTCTGTTTCTTAGATCATCATGGCTATTCCCAGTATCGCCCACCTCCCCAGAGAGTCATCCTATATAATAAATTTTTTAAAGAGGAAAAAGCTCAACACAACTGATCAATACATTGAAAGAGTTCTAAAACATGCGTATTGTTTAACACCTTTGGGCCTCCTGCCTCCATGAAGGGATGGGCTTATGATATCTTCTCATGCCCCTTCACTGTAGTCACACTTGACATTTATAACTTTGTGAGATTCCCTTTTAACTTTCTGGTGTGTGGTGGTCCTTTACTTTTACTATTATTGTTTGTGAGAATAAAGTCCAAAATCTGAAATAGTTTTATGAGGTTGTTTGGTAGAGGAGAGTAGACTGGAAAGGAGCTATGGTTCCCTGTCCCAGGTTCTGGAAGGTTTAAGTTATATAGGATTGTGACAAAAGTTTCTGCAAGGGGAGCCATACATGAATTATCTGATAAAGGCGTGGCACACAATCACCTGAAGGGACCCAAAACATAAGCTTGGGTGGACCCTGAACAAGTCCTGGGTTTGATAACCTTAAACAAGAATAATTTGGTGAATCCAGGAAGTGGGAGAAGTGGGAAATTCATTGTAGTCATCTCCTGCATACTTAGAGAGTTACTGTGGTCAGGAAACATTCTGGGTACAGATCACACAAAGTTGGATTTAAATAATAGAAAATTTTTCTCAATATAATAAGTAATTTTTTCCTATACAATGTTGTAGTTACTGGGTATGTTGTTTTCTTGTCTCTGCTTACTTTGCTCTGCTATCAGTTCATGTACATCTTCTTTTACTTCTCTGTATTCATCACATATAATTTCCTATAACATAGTAATATTCTACTATATTCATGTTCTGCAATTTGAAGACTCATCTTCCTAACTTTGAATCTGATCCCAGACACTTACCAGTTTGGGGGACTCTGGGCAAGTCGCTTAACTCTGTTTACCTCAGTTTCCTCATCTATAAAATGAGCTGGAGAAGGCAATGGCAAACCACTTTAATACCTTTGCCAAGGAAACCCCAAAATGGAGTCACGAAGAGTCAGATATGACAGAAATGACTGAACAACAATCAAAGGGCTTCTACTTTGTTTCCAATTCTTTACTCTCACAAAAAGAGGAGCACTATTCATTATTACATGAATTTGGGTGTACACTGACTCAAATTACATCTTTTGAAACATAACAACGACACCTTCCATAGGGTCATTGCTAGGTTCCATGAAAATGTGATGCTAGGTGACACAACATTCCAAGGGGGCAGTTAATAAGTCCACAGTAACTCCCATGACAGTAATGATTACGTAGGTACTATATGAGACAGCAGGGACCCAAACCTAAGTCTCTTGATTCTGAGTCCAAATCCACCCTGCCTTTCTTGTTCTTCAGGAACAATGTTTATACATATGCATTAAGTAATGTGAGGGTAAATAGACTGAGGCTTAAAAGCATCCACTCCCCTGGGGTTCAAAGACTAGTCATTCACCAATGAATTACTGGCTTGGTCCATCAATGAATTTTTTTGTTGCTACTGTGGAGTTTGTTTGAAATAGTTCAATGTTTTATTGTGAAATATTGGTCCAGGCAATGTCATTCTGGGTTCATATGTACAGTAAAAACTTAATCTAATAAGATCACTTTGTACCTTTGCTGCTAGACTTGTCTACTGACACCAGTGTCAAAAGAGGGTAAGACTCAACCCCTGAATATAGTTGTATAAAGTGTTCTTGGGATTTTGATGGTTTTTTTCCCCATAGGCAGGTGGACCAGAAAATATCAAGTCATATAACATCACAATGGTACGACAGGGGAAGCAAAAACAGTATTCCATCTGCTTCGGGCCAGAGGTGCGAGTTCCATAATACTAGTTTACCAACCTTACGGGTTGACTCTAAGCAAAACTGTAAAAAAGATGCAGGCTTTCCCAGGCTCTGCCTTTTTGAGCCCTTGCTTATCCTCAGTGGTCTGTCTCCTGTTCTTCTAAGCCTTCTCTCAACACCCCAAGCTCAAGGGGCTTATATTTCTTCCTGCCATGGAAGCCTATTCTCAGGAAAGGGTCTGATCTAGGTGTATCTCCTACTATATACTCTACACGAAAGGTTCAGGGCTCCAAGGTGCAGGCCATCCCTGCCTGACAAGATGGATGGAGTGTGAATCTAGAACTAAAATAAACATACACCAAAAAAACAAGGCAGAGTTTATACCAGGGTGTCTTTGGAGGGTACACGGAAAATAGAGGCTGAGACCTGTTGTAGCAATAAAGATGTAGGCTGATAGGTCAGTAATGGATTAAGAGGAAAGATATAATTTAGATGGAGGAACTGACCATTTGTCTGACTCAACCTGTCTCTCCCATGTCTTTGTTTTTGTGTATGGTGGTGTTTTTCATCTTCCTTCCTTCCTTCCTTCCTTCCTTCCTTCCTTCCTTCCTTCCTTCCTTCCTTCCTTCACATGGATTTCATTTTAATTTAATTTATTTATTTTCAGTTTTCAACACTCACTTCTGTAAGATTTTGAGTTCTAAATTTTCTCCCCCTCCCACCTCTCCCTGCTTCCTGAGATGGCTCTCATACTTCTTTCTTGAAGAGAACCAATGACATCACAAGAATGATGTCTTGACTTGACTTGTGAATTGGATTTCAGTGAGGCAGAGTCATGCAAAATCGTCAGCCTCACTCTCTCCTCTAGAGTCCCTAATGTCCAGTGGCAAGACATAAGGCAAGAATGGGGATGGCAGGGGTGGCTAGGTGGCGCAGTGAGTAGAGTGCCAGCCCTGGAGTCAGAAGGACCTGAGTTCGGATCCGGCCTCAGACACTTAATGCACACACAAACCAAAACCTAGCTGTGTGACCCTGGACAAGTTACTTAACCCTAATTGCCCTCCAAAAAAAAAAAAAAAGAATGGGGATGGCCCAAGATTCAGTGGGTGAACTTGGCCTTTCTAAAAAAAGTCTTTCCCAGGCTTCAGTTTGTCTAAGGCAACACCAATTTAATGACTATGAGCTAGGTAAGAATTGAGACAAAAGGTGGCCTAATTCACCATCAAAAAATCAACTGGAGCAGCTAGGTGACAGTGAATAGAGCACCTGCTCTACACAGAGTCAGGAGGACCTGAGTTCAAATCTAGCCTCAAACACTCAACACAAAACTAGCCGTGTGACCTTGGGCAAGTCACTTAACCCCAATTGCCCTACCTTCGCCCCTCCAAAAAGCACAAAAAAAATATCAATCAACCATCACCTCTGTTTAGACTCTGAATGGAGACATCCTGGGACCCTGAACCCCAAACCCACAGGAATAGCGGTACTCTCCACCACCATTGCTGGCCCTACTTTCTTTTCTTGGCCCCTGTGGATTGTGTATGTACTGGTTGTTTGAATTCCTTGCTCCTTCCTCTTGCCTTGTGCTAACATACCTGCATGGCCATGGGCTGTGTCTGTGGGCTCGAGCATTGAATTTTGCTGGATGAACAAAAATTTAATTTTAACTGGGAAATTTCAGGTATTAGGGATTCTGGAGAGCAGAGGTGGTTTACATCCAGAAGACCTGAATTTGAGTCCTGGATTTACCAATTATTATCCCTGTGACTTTGGGCAAATCACTTAATTGACTCTCAGTTTCCTTAACTGCAAAATTAATACTTATATAATCAGACCCCCTAGTATGTAAGGTGCTTTGTAAAGCTTAAAGTCCTATATTTAGTTCAACAGATATTTGTAAGTAAGTTTCTATGTGAGCAGTGACATACAATGTAGAAAGGAAATACAATCCAAAGTTTAGATAAGGCTGGCTCCCTGCCCTCATGTAGCTTATAGTTCAGTAAAGGCTGGGACACTCAGATAACTATAATTTAAAAATAATTAATAACAAAAATTTAATAATGTTATTCAGTCATGTTTCATTCTTCATGATCCTATTTGGAGTTTTCTTAGCAAAGATACTAGAGTGGTTTGTTATTTCCCTCTCCAGTTTATTTTCAGAGGTAGGCAAACAGGGTTAAGTGACTTGTCCAGGGTCACACAGCTAGCAAGTTTCAGACCAGAACTGAATTCAGGAGATGAGTCTTCCTGACTTCAGACCCAGCACTCTATCCATTGTACCATATGGCTGCCCCAAAGAAAGAAGGTTAAAATCTTGTTTCTGTCCCTTATTACCTGTGTGACCACAAACAGTTGCTATCCCAGAGTTTGCCATTTTGTGACTTATCTGACTTTGGATTTCTGGGACTCTGTTCTTGGAGGTTTCTGGGAGAAAGAAGCGGGGCCCTGGAGCGAGCTGCCATTTTTTGTTATCTACCACGTTGAGGCTGGTCAGGGTTGAGCCAGATGCCTGAGCCCTGGGTGCTTTGGGGCACAGATTAATGAAACTAACAGCTAGTAGGAACTCAACATTTTCCCTCACTTTCCTTTTAAAGCCAGGTTAGCTCAAAGTTTTTCTCTCCACTGAGTTAGTGCCTAGTTTCCTCTTTCTTTGGGAGAGGGCCATGATCTGGAGGATAAGCTGATTCTACCTTTGCAATCAACAGTGTGAGGCTTCTTCCTACACAAACAAATTGATTCCCCTCTTGCTCACTGGCCTTTTATTGCTATTATTTTGTTCTCTACTCCCTTTATAGAAAACAAATCCAGCAGCCTCTAAATCCTTATCTGGTGTGATTAATGGGGCTACTAGGTGGTGCAGTGGGTAGAGCCCTGGGCCTGGAATCAGGAAGACTTGAGTTCAAATTTGGCCTCAGATACTTACTAGCTGAGCGACCCTGGGCAAGTCACTTATCCTCTCTCTGCCTCAGTTTTCTCATCTGTAAAATGGGAATAATAATAATAATAATAATAATAATAATAATAGCATTAACCTCCCAGGGTTGTTGTGAGGATCAAATTAGGTAATAATTGGAAAGTACTTAGTGCAATGCCTGGCACATAATAAATGCTATATAGCTATCAGCTTTTATCATCACCATCATTATCATCATCATAATCATCATCATCATCACCACCACCACCACCACCATCATCACCATCATCACCATCATCATCATCATCATCACCATCACCATCATCATCATAATCATCATCATCACCATCATCATCATAATCATCATCATCATCACCATCACCATCATCATCATCATCACCATCATCATCATCATCATCACCACCACCACCACCATCACCACCATCACCATCATCATCACCATCACCATCATCATCATCATCATCACCATCACCATCATCATCACCATCACCATCATCATCATCATCATCATCATCATCATCATCACCACCACCACCACTACCACCACCACCATCATCACCCATCATCATCACCATCATCACCACCACCACCACCACCACTATCACCATCACCATCATCATCATCATCACCATCATCATCATCATCATCATCATCACCATCACCATCACCACCATCATCATCACCATCATCATCATCATCACCATCATAATCACCATCACCATCATCATCACCACCACCATCATCATCATCATCATCATCATCACCATCACCACCATCATCATCACCATCATCATCATCATCATCACCATCATCATCACCATCACCATCATCACCACCATTATCTCATTGTTGTTATTATTATTTTATGGCATGAGTAGAGATTTGGGAAGGAACTTGGGTCTTAGTGAGAGGACACATCTTGGTTTGGCTAGACTAAGGGAAGAAGGGAGAAAGAGCAGATGGTAATCCCAAATCAGGGAAAGCAGAGAGTGATTCCATTTGGAAGTCATAGGCTCAGTGGAGGCCCATTGAATTCATGTCCCCAAGCAAAGGCAAGTTTCCATAAACAAAAAGCAGAGAATAATATTAACAATAATACATATGTATTTATTTATTCCTACACCTAGTAGAAATTAGTCCCTCAGGCAAAAATGAGGCATTTCTGGGAAAGGTGCTACCCACACGGTCTGGAACCCACTTCTTAAACATCCTACTGATAGGACACTGTTTACTTTTTAAAAAATATTTTAAATTAATTTTCCCCAATTAACTAGCATTTTTCTCTCCTTCCTGTCTTCCCTCTCCCAAGGGGGTGGGGGTGGAGAAAGAACAAAACTCTTGTAACAAATATACATAGTCAGGAGAAGAGCGTTCTCCTACTGGCTATGCCTTCTTCATATTTAGTCTATCACTTCTCTGTCAGGAGCTCAATCACACGCTTCCTCATTGGAAGACAGTGCTTAAAGGGAAAGATACACCCTGAGTGTGACCTAGAGAAACAACCTTCAGGAATGTTTCTTACATATGGAAACTTCTCCATTTGAGCATTCTATGTGAAGGCTCCCTGCATACATTACAAACTGCTACTTCCCTATTGAAAAAGTCAGCTGGACTAAATCTTCAGCCTCTTTCAATTCTAAAGCTGGGGTCTGCATAATAAGTGCATCAGAGGGTACTTATTTCCTAATCTTATAAATTCTTGAGGCCTGAAGTTCCATAATTAGAGATGGATTCCTTCATTCGCCTCATTGAGCCTATAGTCTTCAGGTATAACTTAGTAAAAGGAGGTGATGGCGATAGAATAGACTAAACCGATATAGCCATGTTGGCACAAAGCAGAGACAGGGAATAAGGAATACAATAGCTACAACAGCTAGGTGGCTTAGTGCCCAGAGGTCTGGCCCTGGAGTCAGGAAGGTCTGTATTTAAGTCCTTCCTCCTACATATACTGGCTGTATGACTGTGGACAAGTCACTTAACCTTTAACTCAGGCAACTCTCTAAGATGATAAATAATAAAGAATCTGTAGATATGTGTTGCTGAAAGGATTTTCCACACTTGGACTTACATTGATGAGATTACAGGTCTAGACACCCCCGCTCCACCCCACCCTCCATTAGCCTCCACCAAAATACATATTAGAGAGATGAATTCTTAAGGACAGGTCTTACATGAGACCTCAGGAGGAAAAGTTCATTAAGGGGAAGAGAGGGAAACAGGAAAGCTTCCATGGAGGAGGTGGCATTTGAGTTGTTGTTGTTTTTAATAGAAGGGGTTATAGAGGCAGTTGGGTGGTTCAGTAGATAGAGCACTGGCTTTGGAGTCTGGAGGACTTGAGTTCAAATGTGTCCCTCAGATACTTATTAGCTGTGTGACCTTGGGCAAGTCACTTAACCCCAATTGCCTTCTTCCTCACCCCTCAAAAAAGTAGAGGTTATATTCAAGAGAAAAAAGCATGGAACAAGAGTGTTCTAATCTTAGGGATTAGTGTGAACACAAGCATAGCATTTCAGAATTGGAAAGGAGCACGCACAGGAGTCATCTGGTCCAACCTATGCTTCAACAAGAATGTCTTCTACACTGTTCTCACCCTGCTTCTACTTGAAGAGGTGGGTACGTAGAGTGATGGGGAGCCCGTTACCTCCAGAGGCACTCCATCATTCTATTGGACAGTGCTAAATCTGGCCTCAAACACTTACTAACTGTGTGACCCTGGGCAAATCACTTAACCCTGTTTGCCTCAGTTTCCTCTTCTGTAAAATGAGTTGGAGAAAGAAATGGCAAGCCACTCCAGTGTCTTTGCCAAGAAAGTGTCAAATAGGGTCATGGAGAGTAGGACATAGCTGAAATGACTCAGCAGCAGCAGCAATTACAACAGTTAGGAAATAACTCCTTCTGTCTAATCTATATCTACCTCTCTGAACTGTCCACAGTTCACTGCTCCTGGTTCCTCCCTCCGGGGCAAAGCAGAACAAATTTATAATTCCTTTTTCTACTTGATAACACTTCAAATGCTTGAATATAGATATCATATGACCCTAAAGGTCCTCTACCCTTAACCCTGGCAGCTCTCTAAGAAGATAAAGTTCCCCCCCCCCAATTTCTTCAGCTAATCCTCCTATGGCAGAACTTCTTAACTTGAAATCTTGTGAACCATTTTTAATCAGTTGTTTGGATAAGTGTATTTTAATACAATTGGCTCCCTTTGTAACTCTTCCTTTGTAATGTATTTTATTTTTTATGTTTTTGAAGACATTATTTGAAAAGGGGTCTATAGGTTTCATCAAACTGATAAAGAGGTTCACGTCACCAAAAAAAAAAAAAAAAGATAAAGAATCCTGGGCCTGTGGCCTGGTCCCTACTCCCCTCATTATCCTACAATTATGTGGAAAGCCTTGAATGCCAGGCAACAGGGAACCCTTGAAGACTTCTGAGGAGTGATGCAGTAATTAGATGTATACATAAGGAAGATGGGTCACAAATGCTATTAAAGAAGTATTGAGAGGAGGGAAAGAATGGCTTGAGGAAGGCCAGTTAGAAGGCAGTCCTGGCAAGTGATAACAAGGGCCTATACTAGGGTGTTTATGTATTGTATCCCCTCAAAGGAACATAAGCTTCTCAAGGGCCAGAACTGTCTTTCCTATTAGCTTTGTACTCCTGCAGGTGCCTGGCACATGGATTTGTGATCTCATCATATAGGTATCCCCTCCAACAATCACCTTAAAGGCCTTCTCTCAGAGATTAGCTCCAATTTATTTTGCATAGATCTTGTTTATACATAGTGGTTTGTTTGTTGTCTTCTCCAATAGACTGTGAGCTCCTTGATGAAAGGGACTGTTTTTGCCTTTTTTTTTTTTTGGTATCTCCGGCATTTAGGACAGTGCTTGGTACATAGTAGGGGCTTAATAAATGCTCACTGAACAATGTAAATGGAAGCCTATCCATGCCTGCTCATCCCATCTTTGTCCATGTTCTTTTACACACTCTGATAGGTTGTTATTGTCATTGAATTGTTCAGTCATGTCCAACTCTTCCTGACCCTACTTGATAACTGAAAACTGCTGAAAACACCATGGGCTGACGTGAGAATGCCAGTGGAGTGTACATTCTGTCCCTTAGTTATTCCTTGCTCTTACCATGTGACCAGCCCATCTCATGTTGCTTTGATGACATTTTAAACTTTTATTCTCCTTCATAGTTCCATGCTTGTACTGTGTTACAGCCTGTCCACCCCTACCGAGGGGCCCTCCATTTCCTTCTGGGTGACTCACAGACATAGCTCTGGCAGGATATTGGTATTTTTTAAATGGGACTTTGTTTCAGGGAGAAATTTGGGTTCATCAACGTAACCCTGTAATTTCCCAATGTCAATCCAGTCTGCTCGTCTAGTGACTTGATATGAGAGATGAAGGAGAGAGAAGAGACAAAAGTTTCTAATATAGTAGAGACCTGGGAAATGATCCTGATCCTGATAGATATAATGAAGTTAGAAGGAGGAGCAGGTGACTTTTTTTTTTTTTTGGCAATTGGGGTTAAGTGACTTGCCCAAGGTCACATGGCTAGTAAGTGTTAAGTGTCTAAGGCTGCATTTGAACTCAGGGTCCTCCTGACTTCAGGGCCGGTGATCTATTCACTGTGCCACCTAGCCGCCCAAAGCAGGTGACATTTGATGTGCCAGTGGAATGTGCCTTCAGCACAGGGTTATGTCCTGTATGTGGTTGGAGATGAGGATATGGACCTTAGAAGAGAGGTCAGAGGTAGAAATATAGGTTTGGGAAGATACTGGTTGAAGCCTTGGGGATAAATGAAATGAAGGGGATATAAAACAAGAGATACCATTTTAAAAAAATGAACAGGTTATGCTAAATGACCTTTAGGTACCTTGTAGATAGGAAGTAATCTCAGTGAAGCATTTGGGGAACACTGCCCCATTTGGAGATGCCCAGATTCCTGTTGGAAGTTTGTTCCATCTTGCCCAGTTACTTACATGTTTCTATAACTCAGCTGTTTATGGGGCATCATTAAGTACAACATTCCTCTGTTCGGCCTTGCTTAGAGCTCTATAATACTATGTTCCCAATGGTGCACAAAAAAAATGATAGACATATGGAGCTGGAGTATGGCACTTGGCTCTGGGGTCAGGAAGGAGAGAATAGTAGGCCCCAGAGAGACTCTCTGGCCCTCCTTCCTGATCGGTCACAGTTGCTTGTATGTAGTTTTATTATTCTCCATTGAAAACAGGGTCAGGTACAATAATTTGGCCTGAGCTCTGTCTCTAGGAGCCAAACCCAACACTGGACTTGGCATCCTTTTTGTACTATCAAACTCACCAGCTGGGCCACTCTCATGGGATTCTGCAGAGAAGTGATTGAGAAAGTACCACTCTGAATGGGTTATGGGTACTACTCTGTTTCCATTTCATTCATGGCTTGAATTTTCAAGATCCTTTCTTTTATTTTCCTCTTAAAATGTTTTTCACACTTTCTTCTGTAAGATTATGAACTGTGGATGTCCCCAGGTTTGGGGGGTGGGGTGAGCCAAGAGAGTGAGAAAAATTCCCTTAAGTGTGTTTGAGTCCTTAGAGCATCTCTGGCACAAAGAGTACAACTGTACTAAAAGTCCTGGTGCAGTTTTGAGTTCTAATATCTTAAAACTACACTAAGACTTTTGGCATACCCTATATAAGAGTAAAAAGTTGGGCTGGCATTATTTTTGTCTGTTCACACCATCTCAAAGGTCAGTTGGTTCAACCTGCCCCTGAGCAGGAAGTCCATTTGCAAATATTGACCAGTGGTTGCTGTGGATTTGCTTTGAGTCTACTGAAGCCTTTTCAGTGACAGATCTCCCTACCTTCCAAGGTAACCCATTCCCCTTTTAGAATAACTCTATTTATCTGGACATTTTCCCTTACATCTATCTTAAATTTGCCTCTCCACAACTTCTACCCACTGCCCCTTGCTCTGCCCTCTAGAGCCATGCAGAAGAACTGTAATCCTTTCCATCTCTCTCTCTTCCTCTGCCTTCCCCCATGACAGTCCTTCACATACTTGAAGATAGCAATTGCTATCTTCCCTCAAGTTCACAGCATCCACACCTCCCCAGTACTTTAATTCCCTGTCTAAATGCCCCAAAGAGCTTTTTTGGGGAGGAGAGGCTAATTGTTTTCTAAGCAAGTCTGCTATCTCCGGGACTGGGGTAGAGTCAGGTACAGCCAAGGATGTGCTGAAGGCAGCTCAAACTGACTACAGCTGATAAATCTTTAGCATGACAATAAATCAGCAAACCTACAAATCAGGGCTCGCTTTATTGTTTGATTGGTTGTTTAGATATAAGAAAGTGATGGAGATAATGTGAATAAAGCAGATGAAAACTAAAAGCATAGTATTCATTTTCACCAGAGAACCACTTGTGAAATATTTACCAGCATGCTTCTGGATAGGGCATTCATGTTTACAAGGAGTTGGACTTGAGGAATACCTGGAAGAAACTCCTGACCCTTCCTTCCCCCAGTGGTTCTCAAGTAGCACTCCCTCCTAGCTTTTCTATGCAGAATTCTTCACTGCTCTCAGCCCCTTCCAACTTGGAGACTGACCCTGTGCTCCTGCTGGACAGTGCTTCTTCCCCAGTCTTCTCTCCCTCCCTAGCCTCCTCCCCGCAGCAGGGGACCTTGCTCAGATTTGCTAGAGGCCTCTGCCTATAGGTCCCTTTAACATCCTCCTCGTAACACTTTGCTTTTATGTGGCCTGACTGAAATCAAAGGATGACTGAGAAGAGTATGTCTTTTAAGCACGTTAAAAGAAAGGTACTATTGACTAAATATGAAGGAGGAGATGCATGGGAAATGGGATGCATTTATTGAGCATTTACTAAACGCAAAGCATTGTGCTAATCCCCAGTGATTCAAACAGAAAAGGAAGACGTAGCTCTTGCTCTCAAGGAGATCGCATTCCCGTGGAGTAGACAACACATGTAGGTATAACCAGGGGCTCCAAGGACATTTGCATTAGACTCTTTTCATTGATGAAGATTTATTGCTCAGTACTCCTTGCCTGCCTGAGGAGTCTTTGACAGGATCTCGAGAAAGGGGAGATGCTGGTCTTCTGCTTTAGCTTTAAGACAGAAGATATTTGGTTCTATATTCTCTTCAGAGAATAGGTCCCTGAAAGGAGAGAAGGACTCTAGGAAGAATCCAATGTATAGGGGAACCAGCACCACAGTCATGTCCCTTTCCTTGGCTTACTACACTAGAAATTTCCCAGAATTTCCCCATGGCTGAGATCTGGGTTCTCCTGGTTAAGCTTGGATATTTCCATCCTGGAGAGAGAATTCACTCACTCTGTAGAATTGTCTGGCATACTTTCTCATCTCTCACATAACTTCTTTGATTTCTGTTTGCTGTTAGCTTGGATAATGAATTTATCTGTTATTTAACATAAGAAGGCATTGTGTAACTGGTATTTGGTGGGAAGGGAGTCAAGGCTTTGGACATATAGCTTAGAGTTTATGTTCCCTGTTAAGTGACAGTGGACAGGAGTTTAGTTTGAACCTTAAGAATTATTTCCTCTATTGTCCATCAACTGGGAAATGACTGAACAAGTTATGGTATATGGTTGTGATGTAATACTATTATCTATAAGGAATGATGAGCAGGATGCTTTCAGAAAAAATGAGACTTACATGAACTGATTCAAAGTGAGATGAGCTGAACCAAGAGAACATTGTATACAGTAACAGCAGTATTGTATGATGATCAACTGTGAATGACTTAGCTATTCTCAGCAATACAATTATCTGAGACAGTTCTGAAATATGATGAAAAATGCTCTCCATCTCCAGAGAAAGAACCAGTGGAGTCTGAACGCAGATTGAGGCATATTTTTTTCTTTATTTTTCTTGGGTTTTTACTTTTTGGGTTTTTTTTTTTTATTTGTGCTTTCTTTCACAACATGGCTAACATGGAAATATGTTTTGCACAACTTTACATGCATAACCTGTGTCAAATTGAATGCCTTCTGGGGGGAGGAGTTGAGAGGAGATAGTGAGTGAAAGAATTTGGAACTCAAGATTTTAAGACAAATGTTAAAAATTGATTTTATATTAAATTGGATAAAAAATAAAATGTTAAATTCAAAAATTCTTTTCCCTCAATTAACAATATTTAAGCAGCAAGGTGGCTCAGTGAATAGAGTACCCAGCCTAGAGTCAAGAAGACCCATCTTTCTGAGTGAAAATCTGGCCTCAGACACTTACTAACTATGTGACCCTGAGCAAGTCATTTAACCCTGTTTGTCTCAGTTCCTGATCTGTAAAATGAGCTGGAGAAGGAAAGGGCAAACTACTTCAGTATCCTTGCCAAGAAAACCCCAAATCAGGTCAGGAAGAGTCAGACATAACTGAAATGGCTGAACAACAAACAATATTTAGTAAGGCACATAGACATAATTCTAGCACAGTAACCTTTCTCTGAGGCGAACAGAGTGTCCAGCCTCTGGCGCCAATCTCATACTTCCCCTCCTGGCAGGAATCAAAGTTGCCCTTGGAGAAGGGTCAGGGAGGAGACTCTGGAGATAGATCTATTTATGTCTCTCTTTGAGCTACATTTAGACTGACCCATGTGGACACATATAGCAACACACACAGACATGTACTCCTACATAGGCGTTTTTAGCTGATAGTCAAATAAGGAGGTCCCACAGTCCTTTGGGTAGAGCAGTAAAGCAGATGGTAATGTTCCTTAAAGTAGTCATCTCCATTGATAAAGCCATAGCCATTTCTGATGTTGAAGCATTTGACAATGCCAAGACTTTCGGGAGTGAGAACTTTTCTTTCTGGGTCTTTAGTTTCTGTAGCTATGGAAGAGGTGAAAGCTATAATATGTCTACAGGGAAAGTTGCCACAAAGGTTGCTTCCCCAAACTATGGATTTAGAGACCAGGATGAAAGCAAGACCAGTAATGGTGGTGGGAAGCACTGGTCTCCATCTGTAGCTTTGAGCCTCAGTGTCTTGGCAGATCTCCATAAGAGCCTGATGGAGGTGAGGGTTGAAAAAGGGGAAGCTGGATGGTACAGTGGATAGAGCTGTGGGCTACTAAGCCCATACATTGCAAATAAGATGCTCACCTTCATTGGATGAGGGAGTTTCCTGACTTGGAAGTTCCCTAAATGAATGAAGTTACAGGTCTAGCCTACATAACTAGTTCCAGAACCACTCAACTCCATTCTTCCCTTCTAAAGCCATGGCACTTTGTTATATTTTCCCCAGGCAACCAGAGCACTGTAGAGGTTAAGTAACTTTCCCAGGGTCACAAGTCAGTTTATATTAGAGGCAAGACTTGAACTCAGGTCCTCCTGGCTTCGAGTATGACTCTCTGGCCAACCTGACTCTCTTAATATGTTGTCTGAATGGAGAAGTGAAATGACATAAACTGAAGCCCAACATTAATCAGCCTTCTCTCTAACTCATCTCCATGCCCATGGCACAGCTATGAACTTTCTCTGTGGAGGATGAGAGAGAAAACCAGATTTATTTCTTTTAAAACATCTATAGTGTAAAGGTGATTGATCAGGGGACCCTTGCAGAATTGATCCCACTGTTTCCCCATCAGCTGATAAAGTGATAAAATGTTGGGGGACTGGGGACAGAGACAGTAAAATGTTATAGTTTTAAACTAGTAAGAATATCACTTACTGTTTCCCCTTTATTCTGTTACACCTTTAAGAAATGTACTCTTGGGGTGGCTAGGTGGTACAGTGAATAGCCCTGGAGTCAGGAGGACCTGAATTCAAATCCAGCCTCAGATACTTAACACAGAAATTAGCCGTGTGACCTTGGGCAAGTCGCTTAACACCAATTGCCCAGCCTTCCCCCCTCCAAAAAGCAAAAAAGCAAAAAAAAAAAACAAAAAAAAAACTTTTTCTTTAAATGGCTAAAATACATCCTGGAATTTTTTTTTTTAGAAATCAAAGACAAGCCCTTTGGTCAATAGTTTGTAGACTCTCCTTCCCCCTACTTGTTCATCTTTTGAATATCAGTGAGTTTAAAAATATTTATTAGGGGCGGCTAGGTGGCGCAGTGAATAGAGCGCCGGCCCTGGAATCAGAAGGACCTGAGTTCGGAGCCGGCCTCTGACACTTAATCCATACAAACAAAAACCTAGCTGTGTAACCTTGGACAAGTTACTTAACCCCAATTGCCCTAAAGGGGCGGCTAGGTGGCGCAGTGAGTAAGAGCGCCGGCCTCGGAGTTTGGATGACCCGAGATCAGATCCGGCCTCAGAAAATGAGCACCCATGCATAAATAATGACTAGCCGTGTAACCTTGAGCAAGTTACTTAACCCCAATTGCTTTAAAAAAAAAAAAGTATTTATTAAGCACCTACTATATGCTGGGCACTGTGTTAAGCCCCGGTGATACAAAGAAAGTAAAAGACAGCCCCTCCACTCAAGGAGCTCACATTATAATAGAGGAACCAACATGCAAACAACTACATACTAATAAGGATCAACTGGAAATAATGAGGGGGAGGAACTGACATTAAAGGGGATTGGGGAAGGCTTTTTTTTTTTTTTTTTCTTTTTGGAGGGCAATTGGGGTTAACTTGCCCAAGGTCACACGGCTAGGTTTTTGTTTGTATGTGCATTAAGTGTCTGAGGCCGGATCCGAACTCAGGTCCTTCTGACTCCAGGGCCGACACTCTACTCACTGCGCCATCTAGCTGCCCTGGGGAAGGCTTTTAGTAGAAGTCGAGATTTTAGCTGAAGATTTGAAGGAATGCAGGTATTGAGGAGGGAGAGAGGCATGGAGGACAACCATGGGAGATACCTGGAGTGGGGAGATGGTGTAGCTGGTGAGAGAAACAGCAGAGAGGCCAGTGTTGCTAGATCACACTTTCCCTTCTCCAATCTTTCAATGCCTCAATTATTCCTCAGGATCCTCCAAAAATCATTGACGATGACTCAGCAATCAAACAGACCCATATTTTCATTCTCTCCAGTCCTTTTTATATCTGGGCCAGGTGACTTGAACTCAGGGCCAGGTAGATGCCTTCTTATCTTAGGTATGAATTCCCCCTTAGCCATTTGCATCCTTCCCTTTCCAGTGCAAAGATCGTTCCGTTTGGTAGAGAAGACAGAAGCCACGTGAACTAAGCTTCTTTGCCCCTGTCCATCATGCATTATCATTGCCATCCACACCCCAGTGGCAGGCCTATTCCCTTTTTGATCCTTCTTTCTCCTCCCTCCCTTTTTTGTCTTTTAGCATTCACTGTTAGCCTCAGCTCATTCATAGCTTTCATTTTCCTGACCCTATTCTGACAGGATGTTTCCATGCCTTTGTATTCATCCTCACATGAATAGATATCTTCTTAATATACAATGCTACCCCCTCCTTCCTCTTTTACTTATTCTGTTCCTTTTGAATAAAGCATATCTTCCCAATAATATTTCAGTCATAGGTTCCATCCTCTAAATTCTCAGGGACGCCTATGAGGTTAAGTTTGCTTCCTTGGCTTAGTATCTTTTGTTCTCCTTTCTCATTACCCATACTTTAAAAATTTGTATAAATGCATCTGAATTTGCATTTTTTTGTCTGGTTCCATTCTTGTGTAGCTTGTGGGCCCATTACCCCTTCTCAACTCTCAAGAGAGATACTCCAGCAGGACAGAGACTCCAGATACAGAATACTCCATGGCTATGCTCCCCTAATGCTAGAGCTCTTGAGCCCCCACTGATGACTTTACCTTTAATAGTCAGCCAGAGGACACAATTAGCTAAAAGCAAAAGGTATGTAGTACAACAGCACAGTAAGAAAAATAGCAATAAATATTTCTTTGATAAACTTGACATGTATTCTACCTGAGACAGCATCGCTGGGAAGAACGGAGACTCTCCTCCCTGGTGGATTGCTTAGTACTCACTACTCCTCAATATTCAATATTCCTCACCCATGTGAGGGGCAAAGTTGGCAACAGTTCAAGAGAGGACAGATCCTGGTCTTCTAGCTTCCAACTTTGAGAGATGAAGACACTTGGGTCCAGATTTTCTTTAGGGAGATATCCCTGAAAGGAGACAACAATAAGGAATATGTATGACTAGAGTGCTGGGTTGGAGAGGTAGGGAACAAATTGCAGGTCAACCCATGCCTATACCACTGTAGGGATGCTGATGCTGCTGTCTTCTTGCTGTGTTAGTTCTGATGATACTAATATCATAGTCTCTGTCGAATGGGCATGTTCTTCCATTTTCTCAGTTTCCACCAGACACCTCTTCACTCTTCTCAGGAAGCTGCTGTTCTGATAGATGTTGCTGGACATTGTTCTCTGCTAGAGAAGTGGTCTCTTTGGACAATGCTTGACTTCCATCTTTCCTACCTTAAACTTCTGACTCAGCTGAAATTCTCAAATAAGATGCCAGTTTTAGCCAGTCCTCTAACAAAACCAAACCAGAAAAACCTTTTTCTTGGGACAGAGAAATCTGGGTTTTGTTTCCTCAGAGTTTCAGCTATTACTGAGAATTTTTATTTCCCTAGTAAAAGA
The DNA here is from genome assembly GCA_011680675.1 of Gymnobelideus leadbeateri. NCBI lineage: Eukaryota > Metazoa > Chordata > Mammalia > Diprotodontia > Petauridae > Gymnobelideus > Gymnobelideus leadbeateri. Next base: position 147,237 of record WOXC01008675.1, read on the forward strand.
ATCTTGGCCCCAGTTACCAAACTCTTTAAAACAAAGAGTTAAACCTAATTTTTTCTTTTGACTCTTCTTCCTGGTATTGGGCTAATGGTAAGAAATCTCACCTTAGTTTAGCTTAGTTGAATACCTTGATAATTCCAGTCTCTGAAGGCCAGGCTATAAGCCACATAATAGTTATTTACTTATTAATTATAAAAATGGCTCTAGGGGTTCAGGTCTTTTTGGTTTTAAAATGTTGTCTCTCCTATCTGAATGAGGAAAAATAAATGGGCAAAACTAAGCCCACAGGGAAGGGAGGAATAATTGTTTTACTCCTTCAACCATATTCCTGCTTCCTTCATATGCAAAGGGGTCAACTCAAAGTATAAAAGGAGCTTTTTACCCTGTGCCTTTCCATGTGACAGAATATGCCTCAGCTTTATAAGGAAAAAATATATTTTTTGCTATTTTTCTTACTATATCATCTTGAAATACCTTTTCTTTGAATTGTGTTCTGTGACTGACTATTAAGGGTAAAACACCTCGATGGGGGTTCATGAGCTATACCTTTAGAGGTTTAGATCCACAGAGAGCTTTGAATCTATTAGTGCTATCTGTCAAAGGACCCACTGTGAGAGTTGGTAAATATTCCTAGATTCTTGTATTTTACACTTATATTTGTATTTTATGTTTTGGGAGTCTGGGGGTCTTTTTTATTGATAGTCTTCCTACATTGTAGCTGTTTTTACAGTACCTAGTTTGGCAGATGTTTTCATCCCTCTCACTTCTTTTTGCTTTTAAAGACCTTTTGATTTGATTTAGAAGACTTCTGGTAAAATACATTTTTGACAGCCCTTAGATGCACTCCATCCCTGAACAGGAACCCCTCATTCCTATATTTTAAGCTGTTGTCTAGAAATACAATCTGCAAAATCTATAAAAATAATTTGGTTGTATAAAACGATATTTCAGATATCTTCTAGCTCTAAGACTTTATAATTGTACCCTGTGATCGTCAAAATTAACTAAAATATTTCTCTTTTTTCCCTCTGTTCTACCTTTTGCTCTCTATCCTTCAAACAATCTTTGTTAATTTTTTAATCTTTCTTATGCACTTAGCACACTCTTCTAAATCCACTTTAGTATTTTTGTTCCAGTAGCGTTTTGTTTCTCCATCAATGGACATCATAAACCTGTACTCTCTGTCTTAAACGATTGTCTAAAATTGCTATAGTAGAAAAAAAATTCGCCTTTTTCTTTCTGTTGATGGATGTTTAGAAACTTTGCTACACTGGTTCTTGGGAGTTAGGCACATGTAATCGCTGGTCAGGTCTATACTTGGAGTCTTTCCAGTTTGGTCAGACCTGACAGAGCCTGTGTTCTTCTCGAAGAGACTCTGAGATCCCAGGGCCAACTCCAAACCAGGTTGAGGCATCCAAATAGGACTTTGTTGAAACCACTGCATCTTCACTTGAATTGTATTTATTTGTGCCTGGGCCTATCATCCCTCCCATGAGTTTGTAAGCCCCTTGAAGGAAGGAAGGGGTACTGGTATTAGATTCTTCTCAGCATCTAACAGTATCTTCTTCTGTTAAAGAACTAGTTTATCAGCTATTCAAATCAGTACTTTGGAGAATGGGCCACAGCTCCAGGAAGTGGGATTCAGAGAAGGAAGCCTGAGGAAAACTCACAAAAGGCACCCTTTGCTTGCTTCACTATATTGCTAAGGACTGACCTTCCCTTCCCCACTCCCTCCCCAAATTTCTTATTTGTTAACTGAGCATTGAGTCTATTTGTCCAAAGACGTTGTGGACCCCCCGCCCCTGCCAAATTAAAAAAGAATCCCACAACAAAATGCAGGGGTCGGGATTCAAAGATCTATTAATAAGTACAGTTCCTTTCTCTCCCCTTGCAACCAGAGAGGAGTGAGTCAAATGCCATGCTAATTATTCAAGCTTTCAGCAGGGTCTCCAATGTCCGGGCAATGGTAAATCTTAACTTTCGTGCTATAGTGCACCAGGACGCAATTGACTTCAAAGAGGGCATAAATCCCTGACTGCAGCTGATATCAGAGGAGTGTTACATAAAGGTGGCTCATGGCTTGGATCCCAGGGCTAGGTATATCCACTCACATGTGTACACACACACACACACACACACACACACACACACACACACACACACACACACCTTGCTCATCGGAAAGAGCCAGCTGGTGGCTGGCTACACATCTCAAACACAAACACATTTACAAAAAGCGTCTGCTCCTAGGCCCTATAAATCATCTGACTTCCAAACTCTGCAGTGGGAAGACAGGCTGGGTTCTATTTTTATCGGCCCCAAATCATCCCTGGCTTCCCCTCCAGCCCCTTCTACTCCTGGAGTGACACCTACTGGTTCCAGCTGAAGCCAGACACAGATTTGTACTGGTGCCAAGGGCTGTTCTTTGGGTTCTGACACATTTCTCATGCCTTTGGAATATGGTAACTTTCCAAGGGCCAGTCCCTTCCCTAGGCTATTCTTCTCACTGGCCAAGTCACCCCACCCCCTTTGAGGTCCCTCCTTCTCCGGCATCTGGGAAATTGCCCCAACTCCCTATTCCACACAGAAAGCCTTTCCACCCCCCACCCCCACTCCCACCCCCACCAACTCTCCCTGTTGCCAGTCTTTCAAGAGAAGCAGGAGTTCTTTCATTGAACATTGCAGATATAATAATTACCTTCCCACAGGGCTGGGGGTGAGGGTTGGGCGGGGGGGGGGGGGGATTCTCATTGCAATAGAGCCAGCCCAGCTTATTATGATGTCAAAGGATCATGGAAATGAGAGAGAGAAGAAGGCCTGATGGGTCACATAGGGCATCCCCCTGCCAACGAAGGGCTCACCCCCTCTAATGCAACCTCCTGGGGTTTTGTCCAGTTTAGTTTCAAGCAATTACATCTCCCTGAAAGACATCTGTTATCTTCCATGACACACACAAAACTGGCAGCCAGACATGGAGACTAGGGGTTTTAACTATTTCATCTCTGTAAAGAATTCATGAATCCAGGCTTTGTCAACATCGGGCTTGGAATGATTCTGGAGGGTTTTGGTGTGGGACGATGATTTTTTTGTTCTCCTCTTTGTGATTCTCCTCCTCCTCCTCCTCTTCCTTCTCCTCCTCCTCCTCCTCACACACACACACACACACACACACACACACACACACACACACACACACACACACACACACACTGTGTCTCTCTGGCTCTTCATTGAAACTTCTCTATAGTTAGTAAGCCCAAGACTTTAAATGCTTTGTTTCCCTATCTGTGCCCATGCTATGTTACCTTATGAGGACATAATCGATTTGAGGGCAGGAAGGATTTCATTCTTGTCTGTGTATTCTCAATATTTCAGCACAGCATAAACATACAGTATGCACTTAATAAATTCTTGTTGAATTAAATTGAATCTATAAATCTAGTTGTGATTTCTTGTTGCTAATCACTAGTGTTTTGCCTTCCTTTTCTGAAGGTAGAAATCCTCCCATTCTACCCCCCTACACACACACACACGCACGCACACACACACACACGCACGCACACACACACACACACACACACACACACACACACACACACTCTGCAGTATGGTGTAGTAGATGTAATAGACAGGGAACTGGCCTGTGGCCTGGATTCAAGTCCTGCCTTTGACAAGTCCTGGCTCCTTGACTCTAGGCAACTCATTCTAGGTTAGTGGAGTCAAACCTAAATAGAAATGCATACCTTATATTGACTTAAAAGACCACAAATTAACATTATCTGCATTGTATTTATTTATTTTTGCTTCATTAAAATATTTCACAGTAACATTTTTGCAAGTTTGCATATAGGAGCGCAAGATAATGAATCTTTAAAATTTATTTTTAACATTGCTTTTCTTTTTAAATTTTGAGTTCCACATTCTCTCCCTTTCTCCCATCCCTCCCCCACCCACTGACAAGGCAAACAATATGATATCAATTATACGTGTGAAATTCTGTAAAACATTTCCATATTAGACATGTTGCAAAAAAAAAAAAAAACCCCAAAGGGAGAAAATTAGAATTCAATCTGCACCAAGTTCATCAATTCTTTCTCTGGAGGTGGATGGTATTTTTTCATTATGAGTCCTTTGGAATTGTCTCAGATCTCTCTATTGATCAGAGTAGCCAAGTCTTTCTCAGTTGATCATCCTTATAACTTTGCTGCTACTGTGCATAAAGATCTTCCTGTTCTGTTCACCTCACTTTGCATCAGTTTATATAGGTTTTACTTTGTTGTTTTTTTGAACCACTCCCCTCATAATTTCTTAAAGCACAATAGTAATACTGTCACAACTTGTCAGCCATTCCCCAATTGATTAGCATCCCCTCAATTTCCAATTCTTTGCCACTACAAAAAGAGTTGTTATGGATATTTTTATACGTATCAGTCCTTTTCCTTTGATTTCTTTGGGACACAGAGCTAGTTGTGATATTGCGGGGTCAAAGGGTATGCACAATTTTATAGCTCTTTGGGCACAGTTCCAGATTGTTCTTCAGATTGGTTGGACCAGTTTTACTACTCTACCGATAATTAATGTTCTTGTTTTCCCTCTTTTCCTTCAGCATTTGTCATTTCTGATAGGTGTGATGTGATACCTGAGATCTGTTTTAATTTTAATTCCTCTAATCAATAGTGATTTAGAGCATTTTTTCATATGACTATAGAGAACTTTGATTTTTTTCTTCTGAAAACTGCCTGTTCATATCCTTTGACCATTTGTCAATTGGAGAATGACTCTTATTTTTATAATATTGACTCAGTTTCTGGTATATTTGAAGAATTATTTATCAGAATTTTTTGTATTACTTCATTGCCTACAGTGCATTTTAGCAAAACATGGTTTTCCTCATTATCTCTTCTAATAGTTCTATTTTTGCTTTTGCTTTGTGTGAGATCATGATTGCTACTGCTTTTTTTTTTTTACTTTGGCTGAAGTGTATTAGATTCTGATGCAGCCCTTTATTTTAACTCTGTGTGTATCTGTTCCAAGTGTATCTCTTGTAAACAACGTTTTGTTGGATTCTTGTTTCTAATACATTCTGCTATCTGCTTCTATTTTATAGGTGATCTTATCCCATTTACATTCACAATTATTAGTACTGCCTATTTTCTTCCATCCTATTTTCTTTGATTTGTCCTCTCTTTGTATCATGTTCCTCCTCAAAAGTCTGTTTTACTTCTGACCACTGTCTCCCTTAATCTACCCTCCTTTTTAAAAATCATCCTCCCAAGTATCTTTTATCCCCTTTCCCTCCTATTTCCCTATTGTGTAAGAGATTTTTATGCCCAAATGACTGTATAAATGTCTGTGAGTGTGTGTGTGTGTGTGTGTGTGTGTGTGTGTGTATTCTTCCCTGTTTTAACAACTTCTGATGAGAGTGAGGTTCAAATATTGCCCACTACCCTTCCATTTTCTTCTCCATTATGAAAGTTCTTCCTTGCATGCCTCTTTATGCTGTTTTCAGAGCTAGTTCTGGGGGTCTGAAAGTTTTTGGTACTTGCAAGTTGATGTTATTCTTAGAGGTGTGGTCACTGTTATTCTGGTCTGTACTCTGCTCTTTACTCAGGAAAGCCCCCTACTACCCCTCAGCCATAAGTACTGTTTTGCTCCTCTTGGCCCTGGAACTCTGACCAGGTCTACTTCTCTCCTGCTAGTGCTTCTCTTAGCCCTGAAACTGTGACCAGAAACCCTGCTTCCTTGTGACTGATCACGAGCATTCTTCTCCACCCTGGAACTGTGACCCAGAATTGCTTATGGGCAATGGAGTTGCCAGTCAACACCAGCTGCAACCAGTGCCAGCAAAGGGTCCCCAGTAATCTCTTTCTGACCATCCCTCTGACCCCCTTACTGTCTCTGAGTTAAGAGTCCCCCAAACTGCTGGCCTCCAACTTTGAATCTGTGCTTACCCTGGTATTACAGACCTCAGCCTCCTAAGTTGTCTTAGGTTGGAAAAGTATCTGTCTACCTGGCACCATTTGTTGGTTCTTCATCTCCAAAATTTGATTTGAGACAGTATTTTAAAATTGTTTGGAGGAGGGGGATGTGTGGAAGGACAGTTCAGCTGGGTCCTGGTCTGTGCTCTATACTGCTCACCCCCAATAACATCTTAATCCGGTTGGGACAACAAGTCTATAAATTACAGAGAAAATCCTGATCTGCATGGACAGAGGACATTTCTTCACCTGGGACTTTTCTCTACCAATGCAATCATAGTTCCGATCTCTATCCCAGTCTCTTCCACCCTAAAAGGTTATTTTACCAGAAGCCCAAGGAGCTGTATTTAACTGAGAGGATAACCACGCCAGGCTTGAATTCCAGAGTCAGGGAGTCTAAGTTTCTTAACACATGTCCAGTCTCTGTTCAGAATGCAGTGTTGTGGTAGCAGATTATTAATTCTGAGAAACTCTTGAAACCCCTTTTAACTGACTGGTATCCTTGTCACCATGAGGGAAGCTACCAATGGAGGTGTTTCTGCAGTGATATGAGAAATCACCAAGAGCACTCACTGTCCTTGTGGAGATAAAGTTCTCAGCCACTTGGAAAATAAACCAGAAACCTTGCATTCCCAGAAGGTCAGACTATCTCTGAATCTCTTTAGGATTCACTTTCAGATATGGTATCTCTTGCTATTTTAACACTTCCTGACTCAGGAAGGAAATTCACTGTGATAAGAACAAAGGAGTGCCATAGTCTGGGTTCAGAGACAGTGGGACTGTTATGGTTAGAGTACTGGGCTGGAAGGCCCCAATGGATTATTAGCTGCTTGGCAGAGCTAATTTGGGAATTCCATAGGTTGAGAAAATCCCAGATGCTTCTTCCCTGAGTATTCTAGTATATATGGGGTATTGGGGTATGGGGTATGCAGCATGGGGTAAGATACTGGAGTGGTTTGCCATTTCCTTCTCCAGCTCATACTTTATATCTAGTATATATATTCCAGTATGATCCAGAATCCTCTTGGATGAATCCAAAAGCAGGATAGGTTGATTGGGGGGGGGGGGTAGTGAAACCAATCTTGATTACATCTCCTCCCCCCGTTCTTGCCTAGTTTACTTTCTTTCCTGATGTTAGCCATACCTGGAGCCTTGACCTCGTGGATTCTTCTTTTCTTTGCCTCCTCGACCCTACCTTCATTTTCCACTTTGAACTTTGGATATCAGAACAAAAATGAAAGGATAGAGTAGGAGAAGACCAGAACAATTCTTCACACTAGGCCTTTGTGTATACTTATAAATGAGAGAGTGAAATTAAAGCTGGCAAAAAAAAAAAAACCTCACCTTTTACCTAGGCTCCAAATCCCTGATAGTTAATGAAGGCTTTGATTCAGTGGCCAATATTCTTCTCCACACTATTCTGTCAAAAATATTTATTAAATACCTGCTATGTGTTGATCACTGTGCTAAGCTCTGAGGATGCAAAGAAAGGAAAAAGATAGTCCCTATCCCCAAAGAGCTCACAGTTTAATGGGTAAGACAATATTTTTAAAAACTAGGTACAAAATATATAGAAAATAATCAATAGAGGAAAGAAACTAGTATTGAGAGAGGCTTCCTGTAGAAGGTTAGGATTTTTTTTTTTTTGGAGGGAGGAAGGCAAAGTAATTGGGGTTGTGACTTGTTCCAAGGTCACACAGCTACTAAATGTCAAGTGTCTGAGGTCGAATTTGAACTCAAGTCCTCCTTATTCTTGGGCCCATACTCTATTCATTGCATCACCTGGCTGCCCCTAGTAGGTTAGATTTTAGCTGGAACTTGAGGGAAACCAGGAAGGGGAGATGAGGAGGGAGAGCATTCCAAGCACATTGAGACAGCCAGAGAAAATGGGGGAGTCAGAGTTGGGAGATGTAATTTCTTGTTCAAGGAACAGCAAGGGAATCAGTGTCATTGGATGAAAGAGTACCTAATAGGTGGGGGTTAAAGTGTAAGGAGACTGGAAGGTTGGACACTGGGGAAGTGAATGTACAAAGAAGGCTCTGCCTTTGTTCTAGAGCCCTATTTCAAATATTTGAAAGAAGGGACACTTTGCACAGAACTCAAAGAATCCACCAAGGATGAAAAGGACTTTTGGGCCACAGGATCAGTACATGCTTATCTGCTGAAGGTGACTTGGGCCAGATCTGTTTGTGGACTGTCATGCTTAGCCTACCATCTGTATGGAGGTTTCTTTTCTACTCCAGAAGGAGAGCTTAATTCAGGGTTGGCCTGAGTCCTGCATTTCTGATGTCAGAGCTCAGTCATGGGGTGAGGAGACTGATGGAGTCCACTGGTGCCCTCTCTGGGCAATTAGGCTCTTGGTTTCATTCCTGTTCCAGTCTGATCCAGAATCCTCTTGGGTGAAGCCAAAGGCAGGAGTCTTGAGCACAGGTCAAGACTGTTTCTCAAACGCCCCCCTATCTCCTTCCCCTGCTTATCTCTGTGGGGATAACTCAGAGAGGGAGGGAGATGGCATCTTTTTTCTGCTTATCTGTACGAGGACAAATTCCACCCGGGCATCCAAGAATGTCATCTGGAGTTGTGACGCACCCTCTGCTGTTTTATAGTTACATGAAAGAAAAACACATTTGGCTACTTGTAATGAAAATCATGCTCTTTTATGTTTTCCTCAATTTAAAGGGGGAATGAGACCCAGCTTCCTCCTCTCCCACATTACTACAAAATGTCAAAAGGTAGGATATTCGTTCCATTGTGAATTAACTCTGAAATGCGTGATGCATGACAAAATATCCTTCAGCTTCTATGATTTCAGTTTCCGGGACAGAGGAATAAATCAGCCTTGACTACAGTTGCAGGTAGGAGCTTTGGAATTCCAAAACAGAGAACTTTGTGTTGATCATGGAGGGTTGACAACAGTGACAATCCCTTACATTTGCATAGATCTGTACAGACTACAAACCCCACTTATACACACTATTATCTTTTATACGTCACAACACATGTGAGGGAAGGCAGAGCAGTATTATCGGTATTTTATCGATGAAGAGCTGAGATTTGCCTTGCTCAAGGCAACTCCTTTAAATGATATTACGGGCAGCTCAGTGGCAGAATGGATGGAGTGCTGGGCCTGAAGTCAGGAAGACCTGAGTTCAGATATGGCCTCAGAGAAAGCTGATAGCTGTGTGACCCTGAGCAAATGAGGATAATAATAGCACCTGCCTCCCAGAGCTGTTATTTCCCTCATTACCTCCCAGGTTATGAGCTTAATCATTTGCTGTATTTGCTGTTATTCTTGTTCAGTCTTGTCCAACTCTTAGTGACACCATTTGGGGTTTTCTTGGCAAGATACTGATGTGGCGTTCCGTTTCCTTCTCTAGATCATTTTATAGATGAGGAAACTGAGGCAAACAGGGTTAAGTGACTTTCCCACAGTAAGTATCTGAGGCCAGATTTGAGCTCAGGAAGATGAATGTTCCTGACTCCAGGCCACTATGGCAGCACCTAGCTGCTATGATAGACCAAATGGAATAGTAACTGTGTCTGGCACTTAGTAAGGACTATATGCTGAGTAAGAGGAGGATGAGGAGGATGTCAGAACTGGGGCTGTAATTAAAGTCCTGATCTCTGGTTGGCTCCAAGACTTGGGAGTTGGCTCCCAGGTGTTCCTGGGAGTGAAAAGAACAAAGGAAGCTATTGTTAGCATAGTTGGAGGGGACATTAGAGATCATCTAATCCACCCCCCCCCATTTTACAGATGAAGAAACTGAGTCCCAAAGGGATGTCCAAAGTACAAGTTTCAGAGCTATAATTTTTTGGGGGGAGGGCTTGACATGTGATTTCCTCCATCTAGGGAATTCTTAGTAAGTAAGCTTCCTCCATAGTTACAGAGAAGCACTTGTTCTGCATATTAGAATCTGAGAGAGATGCTTGGAATATTGAGAGGTGAAATGACTTGCCCAAGATCACACAATATCTATCAGAAAGCAGGACTTGAGCCCAGGCTGTCCTAACTCTCCATCCTTCCATTTATCTCTTACATAGGCCATGCTGTTTCAATGGGATATGAAAGTGTCAATCTCATTTAATTCAATGTTAATGACATTGAGTTCCATTTAGTAGATCATTTTGGAAGTTACACGTTTTTGTTAAATAAGAAACTCAGTAATGAACTTAATTGTTAGTGTTAACCTTCTAATAATTATGAAATTCTTGATGAGTTAGGAAAAGATTTGGAAATGAAATTTACACCACCTTACAAGTGATATTGGGGTTTACACCCATTCTGAGTGATAAGGAAATATGGGTGAATGCCTTCTCAGAGAGCTCCTGGCCAGGAGCAAAGGAAGATCTCTCTGGTTTTCCCTTTCTATTTGTTGACTCCTCTCTTCCAACCAAATAAGAATAGCTAATAGCTAACCCTGACATAGTGCTTACTATGTGCCAGGCATTGGGTTAAGGGCTTTATTTAATGATTACCTCATTTGAGCCTTACAATAATCCTAGGAGGTAGGTACAATTATTATTCCCATTTTAGAGATGAGGAAACTGGGACAAACAGAAGTGAAATGACTTGCCCTATGTTATACAGCTAGTAAATCTGAGGCTAGATTTGAACTCAGGTCTTCCTGACTCCAGGCCCAGAGTGAATGTTTGTGTGTGTGTGTGTGTGTGTGTGTGTGTGCACGCACACGTGTGTGTAAAATAATATTATATATACAAAATATAAATGCATATTTGTGTGCATGTACACACATATACATCTATATGTGTGTATATGTATATGCTGTACAATATATGTAGACATAGGCATATACATATATCCCCACACACATACGTATATGTTTCTATATGTAGGTGTGTATGTATGTATGTATACACACACATATGCCTATTTATCATTACTATTGCCTCCTCTCCTGAACCAAATGCCAAAGTGGCACATTATTGGTCTCGTTTTGGGAGAGCAGAGCTGGGAAGAGGAAGGCTTCCTCAGAGGCAGCTTGATGTAGAGCCCCAAGATGAGAAATCTCGGGTCTAGTGCTGGCTTTGCTCCAGTCTGTGAGAGACCTCTGGCAAATCACTTTATCATCTCTAGGCTGGAATTCCTCATCTTTAAGGTGAGGAACATGGAGTCAGGGATCGTTGAGCAAAGACCTCTTTAGCTATGACATTGAGTGTGGGAATCTGGGGAATGTGTGTGGAGGAGGCAGTGCAAGGGGTCTATGTCTGTGGTTCAATCACATAACTAGCCAATGTCCAGTACCTAATGTTCTTCATTGATTCCTTGGAAGTTACTTATACTGTGGACGCCCAAGGTGGTCTTCTGCAGCCTGTGACATCAGCGGGGATAGACCTTGTCTCCTTAGTCTCCTTACTCCAAAGCCCCTGTGATGTCATCGCCTCTGGCAGAAGCACCAGGACCTTGGCAGCTGAGATTCCTCAGGGTGTTATGGAGGTGATAATTACCTTAGATTTTGTTATAAAGTGCAGCTGGTAATTATGTCGTTAAATCACAGCCACATCTATATATGCATATATATTAATCCCTTTAAAGAGTTTAAGAGATTAAATAAAACCACACACATAAAAAAGTCGTCATTTAAAAATGTAAAAAAAAATGAAACCAGCAAAATCTGGCATAACTAGATTAATTTTATTTTTTTAAGTTATTTCAACTTTCTCATGTAAATATCTGCAACCTGTTGCATATTTTAACTAGTTGCATAATAAGCCCCCAAGTGTAAAACACAGTGAAACTCATTTCCTGACCACATGAGGAGAAAAGGAGTCAATGTGTGTTCTGTAGTCTAAGGTGAACTGAATTACATTCCTCCCACACAGGCTGGAGAGGGATGTCTTCATTGCTCCAGAGGAGAGAATTATAGCAACACTTAACCACTATGAACCGTCCTGCTCCATACTGTTAGCCATTATGGGGGTGCAGCTCCCACTGAAGCCAAAGGGAGGGAAAGGACAGGGCCCTACTTGTTCCAGCTCTACCATATTCAGGCTCATTGAGTGGTGAGTCAAATGCCTTGCTCAGGATTTCTGGTACAGTAGATGTCTATCCTTATACCTGGAGCATTCTCTGTCTTTTCCTTTGGCATGTGCTTCGTGTATTACAAGTCTGCCAAATATGGATATGTAATGGGAGGCAGACCAAGGAACAAGGCATATAGGTTTTGAACCACTCAAAGGTATATGGAGGGGGGCGGAGCCAAGATGGCGGAGTAGAAACAGCTCTTCCAAGCCTCTCTGCGCCCAGATTCCCCCCAAACTATGTAAAAGGGGACTCTGAACAACTTCTGGAGCCCCAGCACCCACAGAATGACACAGAGAAGCTAACCTCCCGCTGAGGACAGCCCAGCAGCCCTGCAGGAAGGACCAGCGCAGAGGTCTGGGACCTGGCAGCGCGCAGAGCGCAGGAGCCGAGCCGAGCCCAGGTCCGCGTGAGCCGAGGTTTTAGCCCCAGGGCGGCAGGGCCAGCAGCCGGCTGGAGGAACCCTAGAACACCAGGAGCTGTGGCGACTCCAGAATTATCAACATAGACATGCCTAGGACAAAGTAAGAGGTTAGTGTCCTATGGACTTTGGGACCTGTATTTGGGGAATGCGTCAGCTCCCTCCCCTGGGGGCTATAAGCCACTGAGGAGACACGCCATTTTGTAGTTTTCAGAGGCAGCTCTGGCTCCCAGCCTACAAATCGTGGGGAGATCCAGCGATCAGTCTTGGGGGGGAATCGCTCTTGCTTTAACCTCCCTGGATCTGGATTGTGATCTAGGGTGGAAGTCGTGGGTGGGTTTACAGCTTGCCAGAAATGGAAGTTGCCCCCCACACGTTCGGGACGAAAATTCCTCTATCTGGCCTTAAAGCCATAGTGTGGCAACAAGCCCAAAAGTCAAGCAATTAAGTGGCAACATGCCAAGGCAAAGGAAACAGAAAAATGCAACCCTAGACTCCTATTTTGGGGCATAGAGTGGGAAAAGGACTGTGAGGTCAGAAGTCGTGCTCCAAAAGCCCCAGGGGAAAACATGAGCGGGTTGCAGGCCATAGAGGACCTTAAGAAGGACTTTAAAAATCAAATAAGAGAAGTGGAGGAAAAATTGGGAAGAGAAATGAGAAGGATGCAGGAAAAGTATGAAATGAGGGTCAACAGCCTGACTAAGGAAAACAACACCTTAAAAAGTAGACTAACTCAAATGGCAAAGGAGGCCCAAAAGGGCAATGAGGAGAAGAATGCCTTAAAAGTCGAATTTGCCAGATGGAAAAAGAATCTCAAAAGTTCACTGAGGAGATTCATTCCTTCAGAGTTAGACTGGAGCAAATGGAAGCTAATGACTTTATGAGAAATCAAGATCCTGTTAAGCAGATCCAAACAAATGAAAGAGTAGAAGGCAATGTGAAATATCTCATGGGAAAAACCACTGACCTGGAAAATAGACCCAGGAGAGACAATTTAAAAATTATTGGACTACCTGAAAGCCATGATCAAAGAAAGAACCTAGAAATCACCCTTCATGAAATTCTCAAGGAAAATTGCCCTGATGTTTTAGATCCAGAGGCCAAAATAGAGGTTGAAAGAATCCACCAATCACCTCCTGAAAAAGATCCCAAAAAGAAAACTCCCAGGAATATTATAGCCAGGTTCCAGAATCCCCAGATCTAGGAGAAAATACTACAAGCAGCCAGGAAGAAACAATTTCTATATTGTGGAAACACAATCAGAATAGCCCAGGACCTGGCAGCTTCTACACTGAGGGATCGAAGGATATGGAATATGATATTCCAGAGGGCAAAAGAACTGGGAATGAACCCAAGGGTCACCTACCCAGCAAAACTGAGTATTTTGTTTTAGGGGAAAATATGGTCATTCAGTGGAATAGAGGACTTTCAAGCATTCTTGAGGAAAAAACCAGAATTGAATAGAAAATTTGACATCCAGACACAGGAAGAAAGAGATGCCTGAGAAGGTAATCGGGGAAGAGAGATCAAGGGGAACTTATCAAAGTTGAACTATTTTCATTCCTATATGGAAAAGCAATAACTGTGACTGATGATACCTTTCTCACTATGAAAATAATGGAAGAAGGGGGTGTGGTCATATGAATACATATGTGAATGTGTGTGTATATGCTTACAGTTATATATGGATAGAGGGCATAGGTTGAATTTGTTGGGAAGGGAGAATACTCAAGGGATGAAATTATGAGGTGAGAGAGGAAAGTGGCAAGAGGAGATGGGGAGAGACAGGGTAGGGTAAACTATCCCATGTAGAAGAAGCAAGAAGTGGTTGCAAAGGAGGGGGAGAATAAGGAAGGCTAAAAAGGCAAAACCACATTCACATTGAAATTGGTTCAGGGAGAAAATGACATACATACCAAATGGGATATCTCAACCTGCAGCAGGATAGGGGGAAGGGGGATGAGAGGAGGGATGATGGATGGGAGGGTATCCTTGGGGGGAGGGGAGGTTGGAAGTACCCACTATAGAAGAGGGACAGGATCATGCAGGGAATGGACCAGGTGGGGGGTGGGATGAGTGGGAGGGAATTATAAGCAGCCTAGTACAATATATCTACTATGATAATGTTTTGCAGAGCTAGACATGTACAACATATACTGAATTACTTATCTCCCAAGAAGGAATGGGTGACAAAGGAGGAAGGAAATGGATCTGAAATTCGAGGTCTTAACATTAAATGTTTCAAATGTATATAAATACTATTATTAATACTCTTTTGCTTGTAATAGGGAGATAAGATGTGCAGGCATTGGGACACAAAGATTCACCTTCCTCTAATGGAAAAGTCGATGGGGGTATGGGAGAGAGCAGATTGGAGGAAGCGATATCTTGTGGGACTACTATTCTGGGAGGTTGGGTAGAGGAATAATGGGGGGAAAATGATTGTAACTCAAAATCTGGCAGAAATGAATGATGTAAAACAGAAGTTAATAAACCATTTGTTTAAAAAAAAAAAAGGTATATGGAGGACAGGGGCTCATCATTGGGCCAACCAAGCCTGTGAGTACACCAGCCTGGCATGTGAACCCTTAGCCCAAATGGCCCATGAGAGCAAGGGTTTTAACCTCATTTTGTGATTCATGGACCCCTCTGGCAGTCTGGTAAAGGCCATGGACCCTTCCTCAGAATAATATTTTTAAATGTGTAAAATGAGAAACTACAAAGGAGACAAATTATATGGAAATACAGGGGGTTTTGTTGCCTTTTTCTTTTTTGAGATTGGATTGCCCTGTTTTGCCCAGGCTGGAAGTGCAGCGTTTGCTAATGTTCAGATCCCCCTACTGATCAGCACAGAAACTTTGATCAGCTCTGTTTCTTGCCTCTCCTTTGGCAGGTTACATCCCCTCCCCCAACCTCCCATCCTGGGGGATCTTCTTGTAGGTACTGAACTTAGTCCAAATACTCCTCTCCCTAATTCTGCTTTTTTAAATAAAGGTGCTTATTTCTATATTCATTTATAATCTGTTCCTCTTGCTATCCCCCAGTGGGAAGAAAGGATGAAAGAAAGAAAAAAGTGAAGGAAGGAAGGAAAGAAGGAAAGAAAAAAGAAAGAAGAAAGAAATGAAGGAAGGAGGAAAGGAAAGAAGGGCCTTTATCAAAAGTAAGCATAGTCCAGCAAGACAAATTCCCACATTGGCAATGTCCAGAAATAAAGTTCTCTATCTGCATTTTAAGTTCATAACCACCACCATCCCTCCCTTTCCCAGCCCCATGGCAGGAGGTGAGTAAAATTCAGAGGTAGATTCAAAAACATTTCTTCTGATGACAAGATCAGTCTTCCATTCATGATGCCAATCTGTCTTTTCTAGACTGAAAAACAGAGAACTCTGACTTTGTTATCAATGTAAAGATCTCTCTTGCTATGACATGCAACATACATAGATCTTGGGAAAGGCCACCTTTCCAGCTCCTCCTGGGGGGTGGTGGGTGGAGATGGAGCCATTTAAAAGGTAACAGACCTTAGAAACCACCTGGAAGGGAGGCCCTAACAATCCAATTTAGTTTCGACTGGCCCTACTCCCCCTTTATTTACTCACTTCTTACAATCTAAGACCAGGCATACAGTCAGCTGGTGCAACCCTAGGGACATCCTATTGGATATATGGGTCCCCTACTGCAACCCACCACCCCACTCCAGCTATTTTTAGACAGGCAAAAAAGTTACAATGAGCAAGGGCAATCCTTATGGGAAGGAGAAAATACACCATGAAGAATGTATGTGTTAACTTGGGAGGCACAATTTCAATTGCTTTTTGCTTTGGCGATGATAGTGCTGTTACTAATGATGGTGAAGGTGCAGCAGCGAGTTGGATTCTGGCTTATTCTATGCCTAAGGACCTCAGGATTACTCTCTTCTATCACCCCCTTCTTCTATGCCAACTGTCAGCCTGGTGGCATAGTGGAGAGAGTGCTGGGCTTGCCGTCAGGAATATCTGAGTTCAAATCCAGCCTCAGACACTTACCAGCTATGTAACCCTTACTCGTTGTATGATCCTGTGTGGCAAGTCACTTAGTCTCTGTTTGCCTCAGTTTCCTCAACAGTAAAGTGAAGATATTAATATTTACCTCCAAGAGTTACTGTAAGAATCAAATGAGATAATAGTAATAAAAAGTGCTTGGTACACAGCTGGCTCTTTATTAAATGCTTATTATCTTTCCTGCCCTTTCTGAGTCCTGCCGACAAAATGAGAGCAGGGCCATCTTCAGCCAAATCACAGGCCTGAATCCATTTCTGGGGTTTGCTGTGCTGTCCAGATGGTTCAATTGGAGCTCAGTTCTCTCCTCCTCAGATAACACAGCATGGTGTGGTATACAGAATGCTGGATTTGGGAGTCAGGAACATCAGGGTCCAAACCCTACCTTACACAGCTCATCACGAACCTCTTTGAGAACTAGTTTCATCATCTATCTATGCAGTACTTAGATTGCCTACTTCAGCAGTGTGAAGGGTCAAATGAGATCATGTATGTGAGTCAGTGCACACTGATAGAGAAAAAGTCTTTAAGGAACCTTCTGTTCCCTGATCGTTGAGCCTTCTGTGATGTTAGATAGGACCACCTTATGCCTTTAGGCTAGGAGCATCTCATGATATGCTTGTTGGGCACAGGGAAGCCTGTGTGAGCCTACAGGTCTCTGTACTGCCCACACACTTAGTCACAATAAATGCTTCTTTCTGGAACACACAACCAGCAGAGAGAGAAGCAGCCTTAAAATGAAAGGCAGACCAGGGAGGCTCACAGCATGGCCTAGATTGGGTAGCTTGGAAAAATCCTTGTTTTCCTACAGAATAATAAATGATAATAGGTAAGAAGACAAGTATACCCCTTCTCACTCCCACTTTGTTTTTGTTGTGTGCTGTTCAGTCATTTCAATTGTGTCTAACTCCTCACGGCCCCATTTGGGGTTTTCTTGCCCAAGATACTGGAGTAGTTTGTCATTTCTTTCTTTAGTTCATTTTACAGATGAGGAGACTGAGGCAAACAGGGTTAAGTGACTTTCCCAGGGTCACACAGCTAGTAAGTGTCTGAGGCCAGATTTGAACTTGGGAAGATGAATCTTCCTGACTCCAGGCCTGGCACTCTATCCACTGGGACACCTAATTGCCCCCAAATAGTGTAATAGAAATAGCCATAGATTAGGGAATAGTAGGGCCAAGTGAGAGTTTCAGCTCTATCACTTACTAGTTATGTGAACTTGGACAGTTCATGTTATGTCTTGTAGCCTCAGTTACCTTAGTTGTAAAACGGTCATAACACACCACCTCTGATTTGATTTCTGAAGGGGATGGGAAGGGCATAAAGGTATGTGTGTATAGCAAGGACAGAGGACTTGTGTGAGACAGAGTTACTAATCTACATTGAAAAAATCAAGGCCTAAAGAGCTGTTTTTTTAAAAAAAATTTCTCTCTCACTTTTAAAAATAGAATGTAAAGTTTTCCTCTTTCATGTTGGATACAACAAATAATGAAAATACATAGTTAGGTTCCATTTTTTTGTGTGTCTGGGTAAGAAATATAAAGAGGAAGAGGGAAGAAAAGTGGAATATCAAAGGAAAGAAGGTATGAAAAGGGGACTACAAGAATTAAAGACCTGGAGAGAAAAAAATGACCTGACATATATAGATAAGGAAATATTTTGAAAACTATAAAATGCCATACACGTGTGTCATAGGCCAGGTATGGTTCTAGTTGTTTTGGATTAAAATGAAATGATACACTTCTCGACTCTAACTGTTTAAAAAAAAAGAGAGAGTTTTGGGGCAGCTAAGTGGCGCAGTGAGTAGAGCGTCAGCCCTGGAGTCAGAAGGACCTGAGTTCGGATCCGGCCTCAGACACCTAACACACACACACAAACAAACAAAAAAACCTAGCTGTGTGACAACCTTGGGCAAGTCACTTAACCCCAATTGCCCTCCAAAAAGCAAAAAAAAAAAAAATGAGTTTCATTAGCTATAGAATGGAAAGGATGCTCAGCAAACACATAGTATTGATTAATCTACTTACTAGTTGTGTGACCCTGGGCAACTCACTTAACCCTGTTTGCCTCATTTTCCTCATCTGTAAAATGAACTGGAGAAGGAAATGGCAAATCACTCCAGTAACTTTGCCAAGAAAACTCTAAATGGGGTCATGAAGATCGAAAATGACTGAAACAACTGAATAGCACAAAGCTTCTGTGGCTCTGCAGACACATAGAGGAGCCAGCCCTCCAATTCCTTGTGGATTGGCTTTTGAACTTAGGTCACTAGGAAGCTATGTTAGTGGTGTGAGCTTTAGACCCTGAGACTAATTAAGTTTCAAAGATAGTTTCAATAAGGCAGATTTGGGCTTAATATAAAGAAAATTTAAGGGAAAAATATATTATAAATTATATATAAATAATCATATTAAATATAAATAAGTATGTAATTTTAAGAAAAATGAGGTTAGCCTATATTGGATAGGCAAGGTATTATTATTATTATAATGAAAATATGTGCAATCCATTATTTATTACCATTTGCATGTCTAATTTTCCTCTAATTATTTGGTATGCTTATTTTGACCCCTTCCTCTTCCCTGCCTCTCCAAGACTGTGAGCTTCCTAAGGGTGAGAACCATATCTTAAATCTCTTGTTCTCTGCTACTGTGCCTAGCACAATCTTATGGATATAGTGGTAAATACTGATTGAGTGAATGGATGAATAAATGAATGAGAGACTGAACGAATCTCACCACTATTTTATTTTATTTTGTTTTTTGCTTTTGGGAGGGCAATTGGGGTTAAGTAACTTGCCCAAGGTCACACGGCTAGTTTTGTGTGTATGTGTGTGTGTGTGTGTGTGTGTGTGTGTGTGTGTGTGTGTGTTTGTTTTAAGTGTCTGAGGCTGGATTTGAACTCAAGTCCTCCTGATTCCAGGGCCAGTGCTCTATTCACTGTGCCACCTAGCTACCCCTCACCACTATTTTATATGATTAAAACACCATTTCACAATCAAATGTCAACAAAATCTTATAACTTTTGTGGGTTTATTCTCACAGAAACAGAAAATTCCTTAGAAGGAGATGGAACTTGAGAAGTCATCTTGTCCAACCCAGATCCTGATGAGAATCCCCTCTCCCAACAGCCCCAACAAGTGGGCATATATTTTGCTTAAAGATTGGTAGTAAGTATATTTGTTTCTCATGGGAACAGCCCAAGGCATTATGACTTTTTCTTCATATTAAACCTAAATCTGCCATACTCACAAATTGTCTTCTCCCTCTTTTTGTCAGAATGCCAACTTTTCAGAGAGCCCCCATTATTGATAGGTATTCTGGGCCAGATTTTTCCTTTCAGTGCCCCATGTGCTGATTTCTCAATAATGTCATTGGGAATGCCAATCGGAAGGAATACAGTGTCATTTGTGTTGGATATGGACACATTTCAGACCATATTGATGACTAGAGCAGAGGGGGAATGGAAATCTTGTGCACAAGTGTACCATGCTTTTGGAAATCAGTCTGCCTTATGGCCTCTGAGCAGTACATTTGTTCTGGGGTTCTGTCAGAGGCTCCTTTGCCAAGAGAAAAAAAAAAAGACTGCTTTCCTCTTTTGATTAACTATGCACTGCATGCCTGATGGGAGGAGGCCTCTGACCCAAAGAGCCTCTGCTAGAGATGGGAGGACAGGCCAGGATCACAAAAGGCAGACTTCCTTTACTTGTGTTTGCTTCATAGCTGCTGAATGGAGAGGGAGGAGGAATGGTTGTATTTCTCCCCAGTAGCTGGGATGAGATGTCACCATTTAGTTTTCCACAGGCTTAGGGAACTATTTCCTTTTTAAAAAAATCTTCTCTTGATGCTCTTTTAAAAAACATCACTTTCACTTTTCAATGACTCCATTCCTTACCCCACCCCTTTCCAGGCAATAGAGTACTCCCAGGTAACAAAGAAGAATAGTTAAATTGACAAATGCTCAAAGGATATGAACAGGCACTTTTTAGAGGAAGAAATCAAAGCCATCATTAATCATATTAAAATGCTCTAAATAATTAATAATTAGAGAAATGCAAATTAAAACAATTCACACCCATCAGACAGGCTAAAATGACTAATGCTGAAAGGGATGTGGAAAAATAGGTAGCTAATATGTTGGTGGTGGAGTTGTGAATTAGTCTAATCATTCTGGAAAGCAATTTAGAACTATGCCCTAAGAGACATTAAATGGTATATATCCTTTGACCTGGCAATACTGCTACAAAGTCTTTACCCCAAAGAAATCAAAGGAAAAAGGAAAAGGACCTATTTGTACAAAACTATTCATGCACAGCAACTCTTTTTGTGGTGGCAAAGAATTGGAAACTGAGGGGTTGCCCATCAATTGGGGAACAACTGCATAAGTTATGACGTGATGGGATATTATTTTCCTCTAAGAAATTATACAAGGGGTGGTTTCAGAAGGACCTGGAAAGACTTATATGGACTGATACAAAGTAAGTAAGCAGAATCAGGAGAACAATTTACATGGTAACAGTTATATTGTAAAGATAATTGACTGAAAAATTTTGTAACTGACCAATATGATAACCCACACAATTCCAAAGGACTCATGATAAAAAATGCTATACATTCCAGATAGAGAACTATTAGACTCAGAATACAAATTGAAGCATGTTTTTTCTTCCTTCCTTCCTTCTTTTCTTCCTTCCTTCCTTCCTTCCTTCCTTCCTTCCTTCCTTCCTTCCTTCCTTTTCTTCCTTCCTTCCTTCCTTCCTTCCTTCCTTCCTTCCTTCCTTCCTTCCTTCCTTCCTTCCTTCCTTCCTTCTTTTCTTCCTTCCTTCCTTCCTTCCTTCCTCCCTCCCCCACCTCCTCTTAACATAGCTAATAGAAATTTGTTTTGAATCACTTTTTATTTGTAATGAGTTTTCTATCTCTGGCCTTCTTGATTGGTGGGGGAGGAGGAAGAGAATCTGGAACTGAAAATTACATTA
This sequence comes from Gymnobelideus leadbeateri, assembly GCA_011680675.1. Classification (NCBI taxonomy): domain Eukaryota; kingdom Metazoa; phylum Chordata; class Mammalia; order Diprotodontia; family Petauridae; genus Gymnobelideus; species Gymnobelideus leadbeateri. The sequence continues at coordinate 168,682 of WOXC01008675.1, forward strand.
AATTAAAAAGAATAAAAGTAAGCAAAATAAATAACAGATTGGCCATGCTTGATGACATATGTCTCATCCTACATGTATAGTCCACCACTTCTCTGCTGAGAGGAGGGAAGCATACTTCACTGTTAGGCCTCCAAAGTAAGGATTGGTCACTGCATTCAGTGATCAGATGTCTTTCAATGTGGTTTTATTTTACATCATTGTGATCATTTTATATACATTGTTCTTATTTTACTCACTCCACTCTGCATCAGTTCATATAAATCCTGAGTTTCACTGAATTCTTCACATTGTTTCTTACAATGAAATCATATTCCATTATATTCATATACCACAATTTGTTCAGTTATGTCCCAGTCAATGAGTTCCTGTTTTGTTTCCAGGTCTCTGCTACCACATAAAGTGATGCTATAAATATATAATGCCTGGAGGTACCCCCAACTGGTGGGGCAGGTCTCCCAGGGACTGGTTCAGTTCAAAGTACTCTGTGGGTTCACATCCCTTAAAACCATTGCTTACAAGTCCCTACCAATATGTTTACCTTTAATAGTAAGCCAGAGGAAAAAATTAGTTCAAAGAGAAGATATTTAATGAAATGACATAGTAAGAAAAGTAGCAGAAAAATATCTTCCCCATAAACCTGGAATACAATTTCACATTGAATACTCACAGCATCATGGGAAAGAATGGCTGTATACAGAGAATACAAATGGAAAGACACATATGGAACACCTGGGACTAAAGTACTCATGGAGAGAATGTGCATGGCCAGGTTGCACATGGGGAAGGTTCTTCACAAGAAGGTCATCTCCTGCTTCTGATAATGTAGGGATGGGACTCCTTCTAGTGATGCCATTGCTTCTCCCAGGAGGTCTGCTTTCTCCTGGACATGTGCTCTCCATTAAATGCCACTTTCAGGTAGTTTCTTCCAGATGTTACTCTATTATTCCATACTTTTGCAGATGCTGCTCAGCTAGGGATGCGGTTTTGGGTTTCTGGCTCAGCTGAAATCTTTGCCTATCTCTTCAAGGGAAGCAGTAGTTGCTTTCATAATGTTTCAGTTGAAAGAAAACCCATAGAGTTTTCCCAGTTCTTTTTAGGAAGGTGAAAAACCCTTGCTTTAGGCCCTAAAAAAAAGAAAAAAGCCATCTAGTCTGGTTCCCTTAGAATGTTGGTACTCGTGGTTCTCTAGTCTCCTGTATCCCCAGAAAGAGGTTCTCAGCCCTAGACTTCCAGCCAGCAAGCCCCTCAGGCTTAATCTTTCCTTTGGAGACATCTTTCTAGTGTTGAGGCTTCAGGCTGTGACTGTGATCACCCTGTGGTGTGAATTCCCTTACTTAACCCATATCTTCCAAATTCCTCTCCCCACCCCCCATAGTCACATGATGTGCATTATAAGTACCCTCCCCCGCCCCCACCAATTTTCCATCTCTGAGGACTAGATTATAAAACAGATAATGGTTATTTGCCCAAAGAGAGTTTCTTCTACCTTAATTCCTGATCCTTTCATATACTTACACAGCCAAACAGAGTCTGATGGGGGGTGGGGGGTTGGAGGTAGAGCAGTATTACAGCAACTCTAACAAATATTTCTGTGTATATAAGACCTTTCCCTCTGTTTTTTTTTTTAAACCTTCTTTGGGTTATCTGCCTAGCAGATGTATAACTAGGTCAGAGAGTTTACATTTAGTGACTTTTCTAGCATAATTCCAAATTCTTTTCCAGAACAAAAATGCACAGCTCCACCAACAGTTCATTAATGTGTCTCGTCCCTTCCAATTTGAACTATTTCCACAGTCTCTTAATTAGTCTCCTTGTCTTTATTCTCTCCCCTGTCCAATCCATACTCCACATCACTGCCAAAGTGATGTTCCTGAAGTGCATTTCTGTCCATGACGCTATCCTGCTCTGCTCAAGAAGCTCCCAGGGCTCCCCATTGGGTCTAGGATCAAATAAAAACTCTTCTCTCAGGATTTAAAGCCCTTTGTGTGGGGCTTTAAAAGTGTGACTCCTGCCTACCTTTCCCAGCTTGTTATAGATAACTCACTTTCACACACTGGAGCCAAGCTAGCTTACTTTCTGTGCCTTTGCAGAGTTTGCCCCATATTTTTAGAAGGAGCTCCCTCCTCATCTCTACTTTTTGGAATCCCTGGCCTCCTTCAGTTCTCAGCTCAAATGCTGTCCCTACATGAAGCCAGGGCAGCTAGGAGGTGCCATAGTGCACAGAGTTCTAGGCCTGGAGTTGGAAAGACTCATGTTTTTGAGTTCAAATGTAGCCTCAGAAATGTGCTAGCTGTGTGACCTTGGGCAAGTCACTTAACTTGTTTGCCTCAGTTTCCTCACCTATAAAATTAACTGGAGAAGGAAATAGCAAACCACTGCAGTATCTTTGCCAAGAAAATCCCAAATTGGGTCAGGAAGAGTCAGACCCAACTGAAACGACAGACCAACAACAACAAGAGGCCAGCTGCTATGCCTCTCCTCCCAGACTGGCTGGCATTTACGTGGTCCATGTATGTGTACTTGTTGTTTCCTTTGATACATAAGCTCTGTGAAGGCAGGGCTTTTATCTTTGTATCTCCAGCACCTATTTGCAGGCTACGGTGGGCCTGGCCCACAGTAGGCACTTAATAAATGTTTATTGATTGGTTGCCTCTCTTGTCAGGAGGACCTCCAAAAGCATTAACAGATTCATTGACCATTCCTTTATTTATGGGAGACAAGTGCCACAACACACTCTTCACATCAGAGTGATGGGTCCATGCACATCAGCTGCTCTTGCAGACCTATACAGAAAGGCCTAAAATGCTGCCATGTGCTGGTATTTCAGAACGGAAAGAACAGCAACAAGAGCAGAAATGGAAGAAGGTCACTCTTGGTCTGTTTCATGATGCCCCGTGGAGAAGAGCCAAGCGACAGAAGGCAAGGGGGGACATTGAATGTGGCCTGGCTCTGCAGGATATGGAGGGGGCCTGTGGCTTGGAACAGTGGTGGTGGTGGCTGTGGTTAAATGAAAGCTTCAGTGGGTTCTGTTCCCTCATTTGGAGCCAAAGCAGGCTTCAGCGAAGCTTTTCCTCCTCCTTCCCTCACCCGTACTCCCTTCTCTAGACTTTCCCTCCAGAGAGATCAAGGAGGATTGCAGCCACAGGGGCAAGGTAATGCATCCCCTGATGAGGAGACCCTCCAGAAGAAGCATGCTCTGTGCCATCTGCTTCCTGGGCTGGAAGCCAAGCATACACATAATACTCCACAGCAGCCCTGCTGACACGGGATCAGTCAACAAGCATGTCCTAAGCATCTTCCCTACACTCAACTCTGTGCTAGGTGCCAGGGGGGAGATGATGATAGAGAACACCTAGTCTGTGACCTCGAGGAACTAGAAGTTTCATGGGGAGACGAGGCAAGCAATAGTGACAGACATAGAACAGTAAGCTTCCATTCAAATGTCTTTGTCGGGTAGGTTTTAAGTGCTATAGGAATTACAAAGGGAGGAGAATCATGGAAAGGATTGGGGAGAGTAGTGGAGAAAGGAGGAGGAGAAAAGTTGGGAAGACACTTGAAGGATGATTAGATTTGGTTAGGGGTAAAAACAAGACATTCTGGCCAAGGGAAACATGAGTGAAGCCATGAAGGTGAGAGTGAGCCCCATGTCTGATCTCCAAGAGTACCTCTTAACATTATATTGGGGTGGCCTGGCCTCTGTCCTAGGATAGAGAGATAGATAGATAGATACATACATACATAGATACATACATAGGAAGTAGGTAGATAAATAGGTAGACAAACTGGTAGTGGATAGACAGGGGGAAGGAGAGGGAGAGAGAGGGAAGGAGGGAGAAAAAGAGAGAGAGAAAAAGGGAGAGAGGGGGAGGGGGAGGGAGAGGGAAAGGAAGAGAGAGAGAGACAGAGAGACAGAGAGAGAGAGAGAGAGACAGAGACAGAGAGAAAGAAAGGGAGAGAGAGAGAGACAGAGAGAAAGAAAGGGAGAGAGAGACAGAGACACAGAGAGACAGAGAGACAGAGAGAGGGAGAGAGACATCAGCAGAAAGACAGACAAGTAGGTAGATTAGCTAGAGCAGATACTAAGCATTTCTATTCACTAGGCATTATGCTAAGCACTAGAAATACTAATAAAAGCAAAAAAGGCAATCAGGCCCCCAGAGGAGCTTACATTCTACTAGGGAAAGACAAAACAACCCATCAAAGGAACCTAGAAAGCTTGAGGGTGTGGAGGTTGAGGGAAAGGCACCTATTTGGGGCAAGGCTGTGGTTGAGTTCAGAAAGTGAGGAGTGAAGAGTGAACTAAGTACGGCCTGTGCTCTTTATGAAATAGCACAGTCTTTAATTAAATGAAATTAGACATTCAGTAAAGTGGGCCTCAGGGCAGAGCCATCTCCAGGGTGAGAAGGCTGTTGGCAAGGGGGTAGAAAAGTCTGGCAAGTGAGGGCTTTGGCAGAGTAGCTTAACTTTATCTTCTGGCTCTGGACCAGGTCCAGGGTTGCTCTTGCCCTGGTTGCCACACCTTTCTTTATTGGACATCTGGGGATCATAGATTTATACCTGTGAAGACTCACTTTGCAGAGATCTAGATAAAGGAAGCTACTTGTCCAAGGTCACACAAATTGCAAATGGCAGAGCTGAGATTCAAGCCTGGTTCTCTGTTTTGTCTCATGCTGCTTCCCTGAAGCCCATCTTCTGAGCCCTAGCTCAAGCAATGCCTTTTTCCATGAAGAGTCAGACACGATTGAAGAAACAACAACAGCGACTGTGTGTTCACTGTGATGAATCCCTTGACTCTAAGTGATGGTTCAGGTGTGAGTCTCCTGTTCCCATGGTCTTTAATCTTCACAGAAGGGATCTTGTGTCCAGGAAATGTGATAGTGCCTGAGGCTAACCATACTCCAACCCTCTGTGAGGACAAGTTTTCCTACTTTTGTGTTAGAGTTATCTATTCCCAGGGGGAGGAGTATTAAAGCATATCAGAGCTGAGCAGGGGTGGGATAGTGTTAGAGATCATCCTGTCCTGTCTTCCTCTACAGATGTGGAAACTGAGGCTCAGTGAGGGGATCGGAGAAGGGGTCTGATCTTCCTTGCATACTGCAAAGCTCCCATTCCCCCTTTAGAATACATTACTCTCTCTGTTGTGTCTGAATCCCCATCAGGCTGCACTCTGTCCCTTGCATGCTAAATAGCCATTTAAAATGACAGTTTTATAATAAAAGAGAAGGGGCCGGTCTATTCAAATGTATCAGAAATAATGTATACACATTGATAACTGAGCTATCAGATGTCAAGCCCCAGTGTTTCACAGGTACAATCAGGCCATAACTCTGTGAAGAGTGCAGAGGCATTTGGCTTCCCTGCTTGGTGATTTGTGCCCAAATTACCTATTAAGGCAGCCTGTGTGGGGGAGGGGGAAGTACCCATCTCCAGAGTCCCTTGGAGAGAGAAAGAAGCCTCCTGATTTAAGAGGATGGTGCCATGGGGAGAGAACACTGGCTCTGGAATCAGAGTAGAGTCTGGGCTTCAATCTAGGCTCTGCTGATACCTGCCAGGGTGACCTTGGACACATCACCTTGAAAGGATCTGATTAGGTATCTCTAAAGTTTCTCTCCCAGATCTACAAAACAATCCCTGATGTAGTTACAGAGCTTTAGGGTCTGCATATATGATGTATTTGACCTCCACAACAAACCTTGGAGGAAAGTGCTACTGTTGTTATTCCAACCTCCACTTTACCCCTGCTTTCACTGACTGCTCACCCATACCTGAAATTCCTTCCTTCCTCATCTCTGCCTCCTCTTCCCTCCCCTGGCTTCCTTTAAGCCCCAGATAAAATCCTTCTTTCTTAAAGAAACCTTTCCTGATACCCCTTAATATTAGTCCCTTCCCTGGGTTAATTATCTCCAGTTTATCTTGCATATATCTTACTTGTACAAAGTTGTCTGCATGTTGTCTCCCCCATTAGAATGTAAGCTCCTTGAGGGCAGGCACTATCTTTCACCTTTTTTTTTTTCCATCTTCAGCATAGCACAGTGCCTGTTGCGTAGTAGATTCTTTTTTTTAGTAGTATTTTATTTTTTTCCCCAGTTACATTTCAAGAACATTTTTAGCATTCATTTTTACAAGATTTTGAGTTCCTAATTTTATCCCTCTCTTCCTCCCCTCCTCTCTTCTGAAGATAGTAGGCAGTTTGATAAAGTTTATACATGTGTGATCATGTAAACATATTTCCATATTAATCACAGTTGTGAAAGAAGAAACAGATAAAAAAAAAAACATGAGAAAGAATAAAGTAAGTGAAAAAAATGCTTCTCTCTGCATTCAGAGTCCATCAGTTCTTTATCTAGATATGGATAGCATTTTCCTTTTGGGTCCTTTGTATTTGTCTCAGATTCAGTGTGTTGCTGAGAAGAACTAACTGAGCCATTCATAGTTGATCATCACACAATGTTGTTGATACTGTATACAATGATTTACTGGTTCTGCTTACTTTACTTTGCATCAATTCATATAACTCTTTCCAGGATTTTCTGAAATCTGCTTGTTCATTGTTTCTTATTGCACAATAGCATTCCATTACATTTGTATACCATAGTAGGCTCTTAATAAATGCTTACTGACTTTTACAGAGGACACTGAGGACACAGGGGTTCAGTGACTTACCCAGGGTCACTCAGGTGGAATCTGAAGTAGGATAACCCATGCCTGATTGCCAGGTCAGTACTTTATCCATTAGGCTACACTGAATCCATGATCACATGAAATCCACTGACAAAGTAATATTTGTCATTATATACTATACATTCTTTTAAAAAGAATATATGGGGGGCGGAGCCAAGATGGCGGAGTAGAAACAGCTCGTCCAAGCCTCTCTGCCCCCAGATTCCCCCCCAAACTATGTAAAAGGGGACTCTGAACAACTTCTGGAGCCCCAGCACCCACAGAACGACACAGAGAAGCTAACCTCCCGCTGAGGACAGCCCAGCAGCCCTGCAGGAAGGACCAGCGCAGTGGTCTAGGACCTGGCAGCGCGCAGAGCGCAGGAGCCGAGTCGAGCCAAGCCCAGGTCCCCGTGAGCCGAGGTTTTAGCCCCAGGGCGGCAGGGTCAGCAGCCAGCTGGAGGAACCCCAGAACACCAGCAGCCCTGGCGACTCCAGAATTATCAACATAGACATGCCTAGGACAAAGTAAGAGGTTAGTGTCCTATAGACTTTGGGACCTGTATTTGGGGAATGCGTCAGCTCCCTCCCCTGGGGGCTAGAAGCCTCTGAGGAGACACGCCATTTTGTAGTTTTCAGAGGCAGGTCTGGCTCCCAGCCTACAAATTGTGGGGAGATCCAGCGATCAGTCTTGGGGGGGTAATCGCTCTTGCTTTAACCTCCCTGGATCTGGATTGTGATCTAGGTTGGAAGTTGTGGGTGGGTTTATAGCTTGCCAGAAACGGAAGTTGCCCCCCACACGTTCGGGACGAAAATTCCTCTATCTGGCCTTAAAGCCATGGTGTGGCAACAAGCCCAAAAGTCAAGTAATTAAGTGGCAACATGCCAAGGCAAAGGAAACAGAAAAATGCAACCCTAGACTCCTATTTTGGGGGCATAGAGTGGGAAAAGGACTGTGAGGTCAGAAGTCCTGCTCCAAAAGCCCCAGGGGAAAACATGAGTGGGTTGCAGGCCATAGAGGACCTTAAGAAGGACTTTAAAAATGAAATAAGAGAAGTGGAAGAAAAATTAGAAAGAGAAATGAGAAGGATTCAGGAAAAGTATGAAATGAGGGTCAACAGCCTGACTGAGGAAAACAACACCTTAAAAAATAGACTAGCTCAAATGGCAAAGGAGGCCCAAAAGGGCAATGAGGAGAAGAATGCCTTAAAGTCGAATTTGCCAGATGGAAAAAGAATCTCAAAAGTTCACTGAGGAGATTCATTCCTTCAGAGTTAGACTGGAGCAAATGGAAGCTAATGACTTTATGAGAAATCAAGATGCTGTTAAGCAGATCCAAACAAATGAAAGATTAGAAGGCAATGTGAAATATCTCATGGGAAAAACCACTGACCTGGAAAATAGATCCAGGAGAGACAATTTAAAAATTATTGGACTACCTGAAAGCCATGATCAAGGAAAGAACCTAGAAATCACCCTTCAAGAAATTCTCAAGGAAAACTGCCCTGATGTTTTAGATCCAGAGGGCAAATAGAGGTTGAAAGAATCCACAGATCACCTCCTGAAAAAGATCCCAAAAGAAAACTCCCAGGAATATTATAGCCAGGTTCCAGAATCCCCAGATCAAGGAGAAAATACTACAAGCAGCCAGGAAGAAACAATTTCAATATTGTGGAAACACAATCAGAATAGCCAGGACCTGGCAGCTTCTACACTGAGGGATCGAAGGGCATGGAATATGATATTCCAGAGGGCAAAAGAACTGAGAATGAACCCAAGGGTCACCTACCCAGCAAAACTGAGTATTTTGTTTCAGGGAAAATATGGTCATTCAGTGGAATAGAGGACTTTCAAGCATTCTTGAGGAAAAAACCAGAATTGAATAGAAAATTTGACATCCAGACACAGGAAGGAAGAGATACCTGAGAAGGTAATTGGGGAAGAGAGATCAAGGGGAACTTATCAAAGTTGAACTATTTACATTCCTATATGGAAAAGCAATAACTGTGACTGATGATATCTTTCTCATTATGAAAATAATGGAAGAAGGGTATGTGGTCATATGAATACATATGTGAATGTGTGTGTATATGCTTACAGTTATATATGGATAGAGAGCATAGGTTGAATTTGTTGGGAAGGGAGAATACTCAAGGGATGAAATTATGAGGTGAGAGAGGAAAGTGGCAAGAGGAGATGGGGAGAGACAGGGTAGGGTAAACTATCCCATGTAGAAGAAGCAAGGGGAAGTGGTTGCAAAGGAGGGGGAGAATAAGGAAGGCTAAAAAGGCAAAACCACATTCACATTGAATTTGGTTCAGGGAGAAAATGAAATACATACTAAATGGGATATCTCAACCTGCAGCAGGATAGGGGGAAGGGGGATGAGAGGAGGGATGATGGATGGGAGGGCATCCTTGCGGGGAGGGGAGGTTGGAAGTACCCACTATAGAAGAGGGACAGGATCATGTAGGGAATGGACCAGGTGGGGGGTGGGATGAGTGGGAGGGAATTATAAGCAGCCTTGTACAATATATGTACTATGATAATGTTTTGCATAGCTAGACATGTACAACATATACTGAATTACTTATCTCCCAAGAAGGAATGGGTGACAAGGGAGGAAGGAAATGGATCTGAAATTTGAGGTCATAACATTAAATGTTTCAAATATATATAAATACTATTATTAATACTCTTTTTCTTGTAATAGGGAGATAAGATGTGCAGGCATTGGGACACAAAGATTCACCTTCCTCTAATGGAAAAGTCGATGAGGGTATGGGAGAAGGTATGGGAGAGAGCAGATTGGAGGAAGCGATATCTTGTGGGACTACTATTCTGGGAGGTTGGGTAGGGGAATAATGGGGGGAAAATGATTGTAACTCAAACTCTGGCAGAAATGAATGATGTAAAACAGAAGTTAATAAAGCATTTGTTTAAAAAAAAAAGAATATATACACATCTAACCTATGTCAAATTGCTTGCCTTTCTCAGTTAAGGGAAGGGGAGATAGAGGAAGAAAATTTGGAACTCAAAATTTAAAAAAAGAATGTTAAAAATTTTTTTTACATGTAACTGGAAAAATATCAAAAAGAAAAAGAAAAAAATGTGTAAACCTTACTTAAATAAAAACCCAACAAAACAGAACTAGGTGAAGGTGATTAAACACAACACAAATAAATCCAACCCAACCCAAGGGAAAGAAGATAGTGAACAAAATCATGTTGAATGGTGCTTGCAATGGAGCAAGCCAGGAGCCTTGAATGATGACACCATATACTATATTTACTCACTCATTTACTTACTCACTCATTCCTACTTCCAGGGCATTTTGGAGGCTGATGAAATATGGTTCTTCATTAAACAGGTATGCAGTGCAGGGACTTGTTAATAATGACATCACCAAGACAGCTGGGACAGCTGAGAGGGAGATAAAGTAACTGTTAATATGAGCATTCATTTGTATTAAACTGGCCACAAGACAACATGAATCCTCAAAGCAAAGTTCCATATACACTTACCAAATAACTTGGCCTCTGTGTGTCTCTTCTCTCCCAGGCTAAAAATAGCCTGGAACAACTGATAGTACTGTCTCCTTTTAATATTCCACTCTTCCAAGGAGCCTGAAGTGCTTTAAAATTTATTCATTAATTGGCAATTAATAAATTGACCCCATATCAGGCAAGGGGTAATCGTGGATCTTGTTATTTTCACAGGTACAGAAAGGCAGTCTGGAGAGGTTTAGAAAATCTCTTGGGGTCACACTTGCGAAAACAAGAAAATTTTCATGAAGCCAAGTTACTGGGCAGAGTTTCTGGGGGTGGTAGTTGACGGCTGTGTTTCCATTTCCAGAGAAATAGTGTTCTTCAAAGTACAAGACAATTGCTAGGACTGAAATAGTTAAGGTACGTTGCTTTAAGGTTTGCAAAGCATTTTATCTGTTATCTATTATGTGGAGAAGGAAATGGCAAAGCACTCTAGTTACTTTGCCAAGAAAACCCCAAATGGGGTCTTGAGTTGGACATGACAGAAATGATGGAACAGCGTCCACTAACCATCTCATCTGCTTTTCATATAGGTCCAGTGAGAATAGTTGCCCTAATTATACCCACTTTACAGATGAAGGAACTGAGCTTGAGGGAACTTTAACCATTATTACAAATCTAGGAAGTATTTGAAGGAAGAATTACTCAGATCTTCCTGACTACAAGTCCAGTACCCTATCTACTTTGTTATATAACTGATGTGTGTGTGTGTGTGTGTGTGTGTGTGTGTATGTGTGTGTGTGTGTGTGTGTTTGTAAGACACCTTCCAAGTCACCAAATGGCTGCTGGGTAGTTGTTTTTCTTCAGTCATTTCAGTCATGTCCAACTCTGTGTGACTCCGTTTTGGGGTTTTCTTGGCAAAGATATTGGAGTGGTTTGCCATTTCCTTCTCCAGCTCATTTTACAGGTGAGGAAACTGAGGCAAACAGGATTAAGTGACTTACCCAGGGTCACACAGCTAATAAGTGTCTGAAACCAGATTTGAACTCAGGAAGATGAGTCTTACCAATTCCAAGGCCAGCACTCTATGCACTGCACTGCCTAACTGGGTATTGAGTAGGCCTTGTCTAAGGTAACAGAGGAATGAAAGAATGATCATGTCCCCTCCCTGCCTCCCACTCAAAAAACTCCAGTGGCTCCCTATTGCCATCAGGATCAAGTACAAAATGCTCTGTTTGGCATTCAAAGCCCTTCATAACCTAGACCCCTCCTACCTTTCCAGTCTTCTTACACCTTACCCCCCCCCCCCCAACACTCTTCAATACAGTGATACTGGCTTCTTGGCCATTTCATGAACAACACCCTCCATCTCTGGGCTCTAGGCATTCTCTCTGCCTGGCCTCCATACCTAGAACACTCTCTATTGGTCTCCCTGGTTTCCTTTAAGTCCCAACTAAAATCCCATCTCCTAAAGGAAGTATTCCCTAAGCCCTCTTAAATCCAGTGCTTAAATCCAGTCTCTACTAATCATTTCCTATTTATCCCATATGTAGCTTGTTTTGTATGGATTTGTTTTACACATTGTCTGTCCCATTAGATCACAAGTTCCTTGAGGACAGGGCCTGTCTTTTGTCTCTTTCTTGTATCCCCAGTGCTTAGCACAGTGCCTGGCACCTACAAAGCTAGGTGAAAATTGTATCTTATTCTGGTTCCCCGGCCCGGACCCCCTCTCCTTCCAATAAGTATAGTAAGTTTACTAGTAGCCATTATAAAGGAAATAGCAAGAGATAAGATTGCAAAGGAGAACCTGGAATTCACGGACAAGCAGTCCCAAAGATCAAAGGAACATAATTTACAAATTGCATCATATATTAACTAAAATTCACATCCTGGAAATACGTGCCAAACCAGGGGAAACCATCCAGATGCTTCTTGTCAAAGTTCTGGTCCTATGACATGTAAATTCCAGACAAAATCCAGACCTGCACAGGTCCAGATGAGCAAACCATCATAAAAGTACTGATAACTTTGAGATGATTACCTTGAAGTTTTACCTATAACTTTGAGATAGCTTAGATCTCTTAATGAATTGTGGCACAGACAGAACTTTCATCTATTTTCCCCAAAAAACCTATAAAATGAGACCTCAACCTCCCCCCTGTTCCCCAGTAGTGTTCCATCTGTTAAGGGTCTATGCTAAGTGCTCCCAATTCTAATTTGTGCTTACTGGAGGGATTCTCCATTGCTCTCCCCCTTCCCCTTCTCTTCCCCATGCTTCCTGCTTTCCTTTATTATCCCATTCCCTGTCCCAATGCCTGCTGTCTGCCTCTACCTTTTTCTGTGTTTGCCTCTTTGTCTTATTAAAGTGTGCTTGCCACCTCGTTGACCCGTGGTCAATCTCGGTCTTTTCCGGTAAGTACCCAGAGAATCGGGCATAAATTTCATAAATTGATTATCAATTCATAGGTGCTTAATCAATGTTTATTGACTTGAATTCAGAGCAACTGCCTTGGCCCTGGGTCATCGAATCTAGATCACTGAATTTTCTCCCCCAAGAATCCACCTTTTTTCTGAGTCTCTAGGACTACCTGGAATTGAGCTTTCCAGGGCTTGAAAAGGAATCCATTTCTCTGTTCTAAGCAAGATTATCCTGAGACAGACTCAGAGATAACTTGAATAGGACTGGAGGAAGCAATTCCAAAGACTAGGTTGGTAGTACATTCCTTATCCTCATTGAGAAGAATTTTCCCATGTATCAAAGCATTTTTTGGTTCAGTTGAAGCCCAGTGTCTACCCCCAGTGATAATAGATAAAGCCTGACCTGTTCTCTGGTCATCCTCCTTTCATAATTTATATATTTGAAGACTGTCATTAACATGATCCTTCCTCTTTCCCCACATTTTTTTTCTTTTTAATTTAAATAGCGACAGCTCTTCTAACTATCCTTATTATATTAAGGCTTTTCCTCTATTTTATTATTTTGATTGTTTTTTTGGACTCTTTTCAAGTTTCATATCTCTTGCATTTGTTGTAAGGCCCAATATCCCTTGTAATTGCAGGGTAAGTATTTCTATACCCATCACAAGCCTGACCTCCTTTGTTACTTAGTTTGAGTTGGAATCTCCATGGACAGAGGGGGAGAAGAACTGAAATAAGTAAATATTTAATTCAGCAGAAGCTTGTGGCTTCAGATGTTTTTCCATTTGCTTGGTGATGGCCCACATACAGAAATTTTCTCCATGGAGCTCGGGAATCTTGCCCTCTAATGAGGGTGTATTCTTTGTAAAGCTTTGATTAGTTACACCTTAAGAAAAGCCAGGCACCTCTGGCCTATAACCATCCTTATGGCAATCAGAATAGTAAGGATAGCTAACACGGATATGGTGCTTACTATGGGCCAGGCCCTGTGCTAATTGCTTTACTGTTAGTATCTCCTGTGATCTTTACAACAGCCCTGGTTTGTAGGTGCTATTATTAATTTCATTTTACAGATGAAGTAACTGAGGCAAACAGAGTTTAATAATAATAATGATAGCTAACATGGACATAGCACCTACTATGTGCTTCACAATTTTTGTCTCATTGATCCTCATGAGAGATAGGTGCTATTATCATTCCCTTTTTATAGATGGGGAAACTGGGGCAAACATAGGTTAAATAACTTGCCCAGGGTCATACAGTTAGTGTCTGAGACTGGATTTGAACTCAGATTTTCCTGACCTCAGCAGCATTCTATCTACTGTGCCACTTGGCTGGGTATCAAATTTAAGTCACACCTAGAAGAAAGCAGGCCTCTATATTCACATGGTCAATTAATTCATCAGCTAACATTTATCGGGCCCCTATCATGTTCCACGCTGGAACATTCTATCTCTGAGGATAGAATGACAAGAATGAAGCAGTTCCTGCTCTTTAGGGGTAGGCACTAGGGGAGAGATAATGTGTGTGCATATCAACATACAAAACAATTTATGGTGGTGGGGGGGGGGCTAGCATTTGAGGGAATTAGGAAGGGTCTCATGTAGAAAGTGGTGCTTGAGTTGAGCTTTTAAAGGTGTTTGGGAGAAGGGAAGCTGAACTGGGAGCACATTTCAAGCCTACATAAAGGCTCACAGATGGGAGATGGAGTATTGGTTATGGGGAGTAGCAGGAAGGCTGGTTTGGCTGGAATATAGATCCCATGAAGAGATATAAATGTATAATAAGGTTGGGAAGGTAAGTTGGAGCCAGACTGTGAAGGGCTTTAAATGCCAAACAAAGGAGATTGTATTTTATTGTCTGATCATGGAGCATTCTTGTCTCTAGGGTGGGGAGGGCAGCTGGGGGGAGGGAGGGAAGAAAAAAAAAAGAAATTTACATGAGTCATTGAAAGGTATTGAATAGAGGAGTAAAATAGTCTGATCTGTGTTTTAAGAAAATCACTTTGGAGACTATGTAGAGGATGAATTGAAGAAAGTAGACACTATAGGTAGGTATTAGACCTAGCACATTGGGTGCTACATTTTTGGACGTGTGGATGTACTTCTTTTTTTTTAAAAATTTTCTTTTTTCCCACTTAATAGCATTTTATTTTTTCCAATTGCATGAAAAGATAGTTTTCAACATTCATTTTTATAAGATTTTGAGCTACAAATTTTTTTTCTCTCCCTCCCTCCTTCGCTTTGCTCCTTCCCAAGAGGGCAAGCAATCTGATACTGGCTATACATGTACAATCCTATTAAACATATTTCCACATTAGTCATGTGATGAAGGAAGAATCAGAACAAAAGGGAAAAACTGTGAGAAAGAAAAAGAGAGAAAATAGGATGCTTCAATCTGCATTCAGATTCCCTAGTTCTTTCTCAGAACGCGGGCAGCATTTTCCATCATGAGACTTTCCATCAATGAGTCTTATATCATTGTATGGCTGAGAAGAGCTAAGTCTATCAAAGTTGGTTATTGTACAATGTTGCTGTTACTGTGTACAATGTTCTCCTGGTTCTGCTCATTTCATTCAGCATCAGTTCATGTAAGTCTTTCCAGGTTTTTCTAAAATCCAACTGCTCATCATTTCTTATAGCACAATAATATTTCATTACATTCATATACTACTACTTGGTCAGCCATTCCCCAATGGATGGACATTGCCTCAATTTCCAATTCTTTGCCAATAGGAGTACTTCTTAACCCCTAACATAAGACATTGCATATCAACCATGGAATTGGGAGGACACGGACTCAAATTCTGCCTCTGATACATATTGACCATGTGTCACCAGACAATGCTATAAAAAGCTACAAAATTAATCACTACAGGGTTATCTTAAAAGTAAAACTCTTTTGGATTTTAAACATCAGAAGTTATAAAATGTTGATTTATGCCACATTTTCCCCAGGATCACATTTATTGCAAAAAGCAACTGATACCATGACTGTTAGCACCTTAAAGGTGACAATGTTTTCTAAGCTATCTCTGTCTATAGGAGGTCTCATCCTTTCTTATCCTATTTAAAAGTCACTCTTAAATTAGCATCAGAATTTGTTGTTATTGAATTTTCCTACTTGAGTGATCTCTGGAATTTAAAGTTATGTCCTAGAAGACTGGTACCAACCATCAACAGGATGAGTTCTTTAAATAGCTTTCCCAGGAGAAATGCTGACTAGTCTGATCCACACCCTCTGTGTTCCAAAACATGGATTTGAGAAAGGCAGCATGGTGATGAACAGAGAGGTGACCCAGTGGATAAGAGTGCTGGTCCTGGAGTCAGAAACACTCATCTTTCTGAGTTCAAATATGGCCTCAGACACTAGCAAGTCATTCCACCTTATTTACCTCAGTTTCCTCATCTGTAAAACGAGCTGGAGAAGGAAATGACAACCACTCCAGTATCTTTGCCAAGAAAACCCCAAATGAGGTCATGAATAGTTGGATAGGACTGAAACAACTGAACAACAAAGCATGGCTAGTGTAGCAAATTTTTTTTGGATTTGGAGTTAGGAGAGACTTGGTTTCAAATTCTACCTCAGATATTAACTGGCTTTATAAACATGGGCAAATAACTGCATTGTGCCTTGGTTTCCTGATCTATATAAAGTGGATAAAAATGCCATCTTCATATAGTTGTCATTTCGATCAAATAAAATAATGCATGCAAAACCTTTTGCTGATATTAGAAGGTCCTGTAAATATGAGCTATTATCATTTGGGGGCGGGGCAAGTTTGTGCGTTTTTGTGTGTGTCATTAGAGATAAGTTTGTGGCCATGAAACAGAATTATTTTCATGAAAATATAGCTAGCTCATATGAGGAATAGGCCTGGAACCTTGGGCCATTGATACCTTGCCTGAATTCAGCCAGTAAGTCAGTCAATAAACATTTGTCAAGTGCCTCCTATGTGCCACACACTGTGTTGAGCCATGGGGATACAAAGAAAGACAAAAGATGCTTCCTGCCTTCAAGGCATTTACAATCTAATACACAATGATAAATGAGAAGGAATGACTTAAGCAGGCAAAGCTACTAATGCCACTGCAATTATAAATACAATAGTAATAATATCAACCCCTTCATAATGTAAGGTGCTGGTGTTCAGAGAGCTTGTTGAAAGTAGTGTGGTATAGTAGGAAAAAAAAGTCTTGGTTTACATACTTACCACCTGTGTGAAGCATTACCACTTCCCAAGGCTCCATGTTGTTCAAATGTTGTTCATCAACATTTCCTTTCAGCTTCAGCTCCTATCAGTTATATTAGGGGCTAGCTAATAATGGAGAACTTGAAAATGTTACTCAGGGATAGCAATTCACAATACTAAAAAGGTGAGGTTATTGACACCCCTATCGGCTGGTCAAATAAGCCAAAATATGGAGAGAAATATACAGAACTGCAGATGAGATTTTTATCCTAAAATAAAAATAACCACTCAAAACTCTTGAAAGAGTTGTGTAACCATCATTAGCTCACAGTACATGTTTGCATCATTCATTTACTTAAGACAAAAGCAGGATTTAGGGCTATATTGTCTGGGTGATTGTAACTTGTAACTTGCCTTATCATCACATTGAAGGTCTATGGGGTTTTTTTTCCATTAAAAATGTTTTCTTGATGTCTTTTTTTAAAAAAAATCTCATAGTTTTTCACTGGTATTCTCACCTCTTTCCTCCCTCCCCAATAGAAACATCCCTTGTAAAAGAGTACAACAGGCAAAATTGACTGACAAAGTGACCACGTGTGCAAACTTCAGTCCCCCTAATCCCTCCACCACTCTACTAAGAGGCCGTGGGATCAGAGTTTTGGAGCTGGGAGGGAGGGACCTTGGAGGTCATCTCATCCAATGTCCTTATTTTACATGGCACCCTTGTTGCCATGGAGACAAAATGTTCCAGCAGACACCACCCCCAGAATCCACTGGCCAGTGATGTTTTGGAACTGGATTTCTGGGAAGGGCTTTGTGAGGATTTCTGAGAAAACGGCCCTGGAAGAAGAGGAGCTGAAAATTCAAGTTTGTCCTCCATTTTGGAACCATGTGGATTTCCCAGGTCTCTGAGTCTGTCCTCACTTGCTCTTTTTCTTATGAAGACGACTGTATGTCTCTAACACCCTCCTGGTTGTAGAATTTGACTGTGTTGATGCCAGCTGTATCTGGGGATACTGTGACCCAGGAGGCCTTTCAGATATTATCTCCTTCTACTGTGACTCTATGTTGGAGAAGAAAACAACTCCAGTTAACGAAGGAGCGCCTCTGACTTCTGTTGGTTTCCCTCCTGTTCCTACCCCTGAGGGGAAGGAGCCTAAAGCAGGAAGACAGATTCCTGCTGGCACTTAGTACTGTGCCCCCCGCCCCCCTCTTCTGACATAGCTACTATTTACTTCCCTTTCTATATAAGTATAAACCAGTGGAGGTAGGTGAGGAGGGTGCAAGGACCAGCTAGAGTCCACAGGACACAAATCCAGGCCATCGGAGTCAAAGTCCAATGATATTTCTATTATTCCACATCTTACGTAAGAGAGCAGGGAGCATATTAATCTGTTCCCCAGCAAGGAATCTGAGTTAGTTGCCTTTTAGTATTGTTTTCATTTTTTTTTGAGGAGGGAAGGCAGGACAATTGGGGTTAAGTGACTTGCCCAAGGTCACACTGGCTAGTAAGTGTTAAGTGTCTGAGGTCGAATTTGAACTCAGGTCCTGGTGCTCTACTCACTGTGCCACCTAGCTGCCTTGTATTGTTTTCATCTTACAGAATAGGAGGGAAGGAAACAAACATTTATTAAGTGCCTATTATGTACCAGACAGTATACTAAGTGCTTTACAAATATTACCTCATTTGGTTCTTACGACAGCCCTGGGGCAGGGGTGGGGATGGGGTGAGGGTGGGGGTATGGGGGTGGGGGACACTTATTTGTTTTCATGTTTTGACTGCCACAGAAAATACCACTATAAATATTTTGGTATATTTGGGACAATTTTTAAAAAAACTTTCTTGAGTTATACACTCAATAGTGGGATTGCTGGGCCAAGCAATATAAACAGTTTACTAACTTTTCTTAACAGAACTCTGAGTTGTTTTCCAAAAGAGTTGGATTCAATCACAGCTCCCAGTAGGGTAGCAGTTTGTCTCCCTATTACTCCTCCAGTATTTTTTTTGGACTTGGATCAGGAGAGATGCGGTTTCAAATTTTGCCTCAGATATTGACTAGCTAGTTGTATTAACCGTGGGCAAATCACCTCATTGTACTTCTGTTTCCTGATCTATAAAAAGTGGATAAAATGCCATCTTTTTCATAGGACTTTGTCACCTCTGCCACTTTGATGGATGTGAAATGAAACCCCAGAGTTGTTTTGATAGTTGGTTGTTTCTCAACAGTCTACCCTATATAAGAGGCCCATTTCCTATCAGTTCATTTCAGTCAGAGCTGTTGAATCTAAACTTCATTGATATTAATCAGTTCTAGAGATCTGATGCACTTTAGAATTAAATATGTTCAATCATGCTCAAGAACATGGGGTTGACTTTTTAATCTCCATTTTTAGATCTATCTCTACAAAATGATTTTGGTAGATTGATTTGGTATGGCACTAAATTGGTAAATGAATTTAGGTAAAATTGTCATTTTTATTACATTAGCTTGACCTAGCCATGAGCAACTGATGTTTTTCCCAATTATTTAGATCTGACTTTATTTGTGTGAAAGGTGTTTTGTAATTGTGTTCATAATTCCTGGGTTTGTTTTGGCAGGTAGACTCCCAAATATTTTATAATGTAGATCTAGATAATTCCTTGGTAACTACACTATGCAATATTATATCATATGATAATAAAATATACATAATTTGTTGGTGATATAACAGTTATGTCCTGTGTATGAAAACCTTAGGGTTCAGATTCCATTGAAAATTACTGCCAAGGATATGATACAATATGATAAAATAACAAATAATGATAATAACTAGCATTTATATAAGTCATTAAGGTTTGCAAAGAGCCTTTACAAATATTATTTCATTTTATCCTTACAACAACCCTGGGAATTAGTGCTATATCATTTCCCCCATTTTAGAGATAAGGAAACAGAGGTTAAGAAGTTAAGTGATTTGCCCAAGATGAGGAAACTAGTAAGTGTCTGAGGCTGAATCTGAACTCAGACTTTCTTAGCTCAAGGTTCAAGGCTCTCTTCACTGTACTACGTAGCTACCTATAAGGGTGTGATAGAAGGCACTGTTATCTGGAATGACAAAGCCTTTCTGAAGGTGTTGGTTCTTGAGCTGAATCTTCAAGAAGGTCCAGGATTCAAAGAGGTGGAAATTAGGGGGAAGAGCATTCCAAATATGGGGGTCAGTCAAAGCAAAGGAATAAAAATGGGAGATGGAGGGTCAGTGGATGGGGGGAAAATAGGCCAAGTGTCTGTTGTAGGTTTCATCAAACAGCACCATATGCAAGCCTGTGCAAATACATAGTCTATACTGGGGAAAAAATACAAAGTATTTGTCTACTGACAATTTGCCTACTGGGCAATGTCATCTTCACCGGAGAAACACAGGGCTTAACAAATTTCTTAGATGAAGAAGTTCATGTTAGTTCAGTCAACAGAACCTAGAACCGTCCTCTTAGTAGGTTATTTACAAAATAAATCTCTGGTCCTCGGAAGGTCTTTTGGCGAGTGTAAAGTGGATATTCTTCTGAGTATTTGACCAAGAGCAATGCAAAGGGTTAACCTGAACTTTCCTGCATTGAGTCAAAACTGCTGTCCTCCCTGGGGATAAGTGAGTTCTCCCAGAACACTGAGCTGATTGTTCCCTTGTTTGGGGATCCCGGGGAGTTTCAGGGAGCACTCTTGTTCAGGGAAGTTCTTCATTATGGTTGGCCTGTGGCCGTTATTGTTGCCCTCAAAGGGATGATGTGTAACTGTGGAATTCCCTAATGGATAGAACTGTTGTAGGGATTCTGGCTCTGTTCAGATTGATTTTAATTTGATAATTATTATTTTATGTCACAAAACCAGAGGGTCTGCTGGCTCAGGAAATAATGTTTTGACTAATCAAGAGAACTTCACAATGCTTCCTTGAGAGTCTCTGATTTTCTTTTATTTAATGCTTTATAAAAACAAAGATAACCACCTTTCTCTCTAGTACTTCATTGCTGCTCTCACCCTCATCTCTAATGAACGCTTTTATTGTCTGGTCTGTGGCAGGAGTGATTCTACTTATTGGAGCTCCAGCATGGGCCATTGGATAACTTGATGCCATAATGGAGCAACTTCGTCTTATGAAGACAAGGTTCTGTGTCTATCCAAGGCATAGACAATGTCTTGATTAGTTTCAGGGAGGTTTTGGGCTTCTGTAAACTTTACCTTGAACTACTCACATAGTGGTTCATTTATTCATGTGTTTAGGTCCTGTTTCCTTCTCACTCACTGGGGCCAACTGTCTATCCCCATACTCACACTTTATGAGGAGAAGAAAATAAATTTTAATCCTGAATTCCCTTCAGATCCCTCCTGCTCCACATAGAAACTGCTGGCAAGTAGTTTTTTTTTTTTAATTGAGGATGAGAAGGGAAGAGAAAACGAATTGAAATTAGTTGTCATCATTTTTTAAAATCCAAGAAACAAACATTTTTGGCAGAAACTTAGTGTTAGAAGGATTCATGTTTCTAATTATTATAATAAAAGATAGTGTTTAGGGGAAGGTGTCTGTCTGCTCTGGCTGAACTTCATATATCCTCATCTATAATACCCCAAACACTTTCAGACCTGACACCAACATTTCTGAACCTTTCCCCTTCCCCCTCTGCATACCTCTTGCTAATCAAATAAATATTACCTTGGCCTCTGGAAAGGGTGAGTCAATGGGTTGCTCTATCATTCCTTTTACTACCTTCCCTTCCAAGAAGTGGCCTCCCCCATTTTTCCCCATCAAGGTGGTTGATAAGTTCAATCAACCCTCCCCCCAACACACACACACATGCACTCATGCACTGTGGTTATCCATCCATTTCTGTCTATCCATCTAGCTGCCATTGTAGTTTAACTTCCTACTTGGACTATCGATCAAGTATGTATTAAATACTTACTGTATACCAGGTACTGTACTAAGTGCTGGGAATACAAGGGGAAAAATGAAATAATCCCTTCTCTTAAAGAACTTGTTCAAATTCTCCAGTGGTATAGATTGCAGCCCTCTGAGTCTGCTCAAGGTATGTGGCTCCTTAGGCATCCATTCAATATGCTGGAGGTCTTCTTCACTTTCACCTGACATTGTTAATAATTCCAGTGTAGCCTTTATCACTGCCCATCTCTTATTCCTCAGTCCTGCTATGTGATCAGCCCAATTTCTCTGCCTATGACCTCATTCCTTGATGTCAGCTGTTATTCCTGTTCTTGTAGGTGGTGAAGTGGATAGAGGGCTTGACCTGGAGTAAGGAAGACCTGAATTCAAATCTGCATCAGACCTCTAGGAGCTGTGTAACCCTGGGCAAGTCACTTAATCTCAGTTTTCTCCACTATAAAATGGGGATGAATGATAGCAACCTACCTCACAGGGTCATTCTGACAATCAAATGAGGTAATACTTGTTAAAAAAAAAAAGCACTTAGTACAGTGCCTGGTACATAGTAGGTGCTCTATAAATGCTCATTTCCTTCTCCTTCTTTGGAGTTTCTTTCTCCATATATTGTGTTTCAGGTATATGTGTGCATGCCCTCCATGAATCTCTCCATTGCCCTCGATGTGATCTTAATTTTCAGTTCTTTGAAACAATTATATTCTATAATATTCTGTCATATGTAGTATGTATATTCTCAAGGAATTCACAATATTGCTACTGTAACTACCTCTTAATGGGTCTCATCTCTTTCAGTCCCTTCCTTCTCTAATCCGTTCTCCATTCAGCTTTCCAAATAATCTTCATAAGGCACCATTCCACTCCCGTGCTCAAAAACCTTCAATGATTCCTTATTGTTTCTAGGATTAAAAAAAAAAAATCATTAGCCTGGCATTCAGGTGCCTCATAATCTGGTTCCCACTCACCTTTCCAGGCTTACTTGACATTACTCTCTTTCATTAACTCCTTTTTCCAGCCCAACTGCTGTACTCATTATCTTTCCCTGATCTTGGTGTCATTTGATACCTCTGGGCATTCATCTCTCCTAAATAGCATTTCTTCCTTATCTTCCTTCCAGGTTCCTTTCTCTTGTGAAGACTGTCTAGACTATCCCCCCCACACACAAACTTTGAATGTTCCCTCCCCCTTTAAATTACCTACTATTCATTAATTTTCCCTGTAAATTGTCAACCCACCCAATAGAATGTAAGTTCCTTGAGGACCAAGATTATTCGTTTTTATCTTTGTATTCCTATGATTTAGCACAGTGTCTCCCACAGTCTTCATGTTTAATCAGTGTTTGTTGAGTTGAATTGCAATGCTGTCTTTTTGTAGATAATATTTTCTGAGGCCCCAAATTTCTCATGACAATACCTCCTCATGACAGGTTATAATTTCTGAAATTATAGCATCAATTATATTCGTTGCACTTAAAACTGATGCCTTGTTTTTAAGAAGACCCCCAGTCTCCTTCTGTGTATGAGGACCAGTGTAAAAAGGCCAGTGTGATGTTTCAAAAAGGTTCAAGAGACATAATTTCTGAGTAATTTAATCATTTTATTAATAATATCAGTGTTTTAATAAAAGGATGGTCCTTTGGCGTCTCTCTCTTAGACTAAAGACAATCATGGCAGTGGGGCTCACTTATGTGCTTAGCAGAAGAACGATGTTCCTGAGGGTGATGGTTAACAATTAATATAGAATGAATATTACAACAAGGGGCTGGCACTGATTATGTCATTTACTTTTTAAGTTATCCCCAGCCTTGGGCAATCTATTCAAAGAATTTATCCTCACCCAATCCTGAGTATAACACAGTGACTTCCCCACCTGGATGGGTCTGAACAAAAAGAGAGTCCAGTCTCATTATCAGTAATGTCCTTCAAGAGACTGAACCCTTAAAATCAAGACTTTTGAAAAAGGGGGTAACCTTGGATCTCTAAATTATCTAGTGAATCAGGCTTGGGACTGGAATGCAATGAAATACTTGTGGAATATAAAATTCACTAGAAATAAAGTTACTTACAATAGCATTAAAAGGATGTAATTTACTAAAAATAGACATTGTTCTCCTCTGCCTCCATACTCACTAGGGCAGCAATGCTTGGTCAAAAAGATGGCCTGCTTGGCAGGAATTCCCCTAAACCTCAGGAACACTGACTTCCCATAGGCTTGGATTATGTGAGGTTATCCATTTCAAGCCTTTTTATGCCTTGTGTGACAAGGAGGCTGTGCCAGTGATTCAAGCCCTAGTCCTTAAGATCAACAATCCCCAGGACAGCTTCCTTATCCTATTAAAAGGAAATTGGCCTAGATGATATAAAACATATGTACTTCCTACCATATCCCCAAATTTTGGGTCTTGAGAAATAGTTTTACTGACATCCTCATAGGCTGATGATCAATCATCTTTTCCACTCTTTGTTTCATGAGCCACACCCAAAGCTCCTCAGAGGAGTGAATAATACAGTCACTCTCTACCCACTTAATATGGCAGCAGGCATAATGGTTCCTTCCATCATCCCCAGAGCATTTATTTGTGTGGGTGGCTGTATTTTCTTGGAAAGATCCACAGGCTGTCCCAATCTCATGCTCAAATTTCACGAGTTGATCTGTTCAGATCTATGTAGTGTTTTTTGTTTTTAGGCAATGTGCCCTTTTCCTCAATAAAATTGTGGGTTTAAAAAAAATTGTTAGAATTTCATTCTTGAAAGCTTCCTGTCCTTCTTAGACCAACTTGACCCAAATTGTTTTTAGGTTTCAGCCTTTTTCTGGACTCTTAAAAAAAGTCTTATCTTCATGAAATCTAGTATACATTGCTGGAAATTTCCATTCTGGAAAACAATTTAGAACTATATCTTCTTTCCTACCTCACTCCTCCCCCCCCCAAAAAAAACAAACAAAGTATATCCTTTTATTCAGATACAACCCTTAGTCTTATATTGCAAAGAGTTAAAAGAAAAATGGACAGGACCCATATGTACAAAAATATTTATAGTAGCCCTTTTTTTGTAGTAGTAAAGAGCTAGAATCTAAGAGGGTAGCCATCAAATGGGGAATAACCAAACCAACTATAGTATATTATATATAATAGAATGATATAATAGATACTATTGAATTGTGAGAGATGACAAAAGGAATTAATTCAGAAAAACTTAGGAGGATTTGTATGAGTGGACACAAACCAGGTGAACAATGTATGCAATGACCCTAATGTTGTAAATAATGTGAAGGAAAAAAAAATTTGAAATGTCTAAGAACTGATCAATGTAATCACCAATCTTGATTTCAGAAAGATGATGGAGAAACATGTTTTCCACATTTTGACAGAGATGATCTAGATGTATAGAAGGAGACATACATTTTTGGATATGGCCAATATGTGGATTTATTTACCTCAACTCTGCTGATTCAAGGAAGGGTTTTTTTTGCGGGGGGGGGGGCGGTCGGGGGAGGAATATATGTGATGCAAAAAGAAACAAGTGGGATAGCTTTGGAACTAACATGTTGAATTTTTTGTATACTTTGTATACTTTTTACATACTTTTATATTCTTGTCTTCAGTGTCCAAGAAAAAAGGGCAAGCTGTATGTGGTAGAAATTCACAATTTCTTATGCAATTCTTTTTATTTGTTCTTCATGTGTGTAAATGCTCATATTTGTTGACCTTTGTTGAGTTCAGAATATAATGAAATCTTAAAATAAAAAAAAAAACATAATTAACACCTTCTTGTCAAAGCCCTAATGCAAATATAAGCTTCCTTCACCTGATGTTTGTGAGAAGGGGGTCTCTAGTAGAAATCCAGGTACCAGTCACTTCTCCCTCTTTTCCTAATGATTAGACTTTAATCTTTAGATTAGACTTTAAGGTGCCTCCTCAAGGTAGCTAAATGGCTCAGTGGGTAGATTGCTTGGGCCTGGAATCATGAAAACCTGCATTCAAATATGGCCTTAGACTTTTACTAGTTGTATGACCCTGGGCAAGTCATTTAACCTGTTTGACTCAGTTTCCTCCCATTTAAAATGGGGAAAAAACACTTATTTTGCAGGGTTGTTGTGAGTCTCAAATGGAATAATATTTGTTTAAAAAAACAAACAAATAAAAACAAAAGGTGCTTAGCATAGTATCTGTCTGCATAAATTCTTTTTGCTGTCCTTCTTGTCTTATAGTATACTATATTCTGTACTATAGTATCCATTGTCCTTTCTGGGTTGAGAACAGTGCAATGTAAGGTCCTTGTGGGCAGGGGCTGGTTTCATTTCTATCTCTTTCTCTCCCTTCCACATCGAAGGGCTTAGGGGCATGGTACCCCAAGATGGGGAAAATTCGAGTAAAATTTTTTTGGCCCTCCCTTCATACCAGAGAAGAATCTGAATTATTATGGTACTAAAAATGAAATATGTTGATATTATAGAGTGCTGCATAGGTATTTTCTGCATTTCTGAGTTTCTAAACTTTTTCTGTCAGCTGTATTGTCTGTGCCTTCTGCAAACCTCCCCCCAAGTTCCCACTTGATTTCTTATGCTGACCTGAGATATATGGAAACTTTGATAGGGCAATGGGGAAAGTTGTAATGTAAAAGGGATAACTATACTTACTATAATGCCCAATACCCAAAAGATGATTGTTCAATTGAAATGAGTTTTAATTGTTTTCCTACAATATGATGCTAATGTGCTTAATTTACCTTTTTCATTAACAGATTCTTGCACTAGCCTTCATACAAACAGAGGCTATATTCATTTATTTTTGTCTACAGAAGAGTCTCAAGCAGAAATTCAAATACCAGACATTTCACACCTCCTTTGACTTCCTTTCTGTTCCTATTGAAGACAGCTCTTTACTATGTGGCATGCTCTGATGAATGAGAGGTTATGGAAGGGGTGGAAATGGACCATCCAATTGAGATGCAGTGAACTGTTGGTCTCTGGTTTCTTGGTATTACAGGTGAACCCACTCAATCGCTCTGCACCTGACTGTTCCCACCCCTAAGCTGAGAACAGAAGTCCTCTATTTCATCAGAATGCAGCATTTAAGAGTAAGTCTGGGTCATGAAGCTGACCTAGCTTGGGCCCTGGCTCTAGGACTCAAAGTCAAGTGGAGCTTTGACAATTATCTGTTGCTTTGGATAGATATAAATAGACAAACTGGATGATTCAGGTCCTAAAGGAGACAGAGGCCCAGAGCAATTCCAATGACAGGTGCCACAGGAGCACCTCTTCAATTTTCTCTGGATGGTATTGGCATGACAGGTCCGTTTGTTTTCCAAAATATGTGTTCCATTTTATGGAGGCAAAGTTTCCCTCACCACTGTGATGTTATTTGTCTTCAGCGTCCATCATTAGAGGTCTCCTGCACTCAATTCATATCAATGTGCAGGGTTATTAGTTAATACCCTTAAGCAGAATTTAAGTGAATCTTGGAAAGAGGTGAAACTAATTTTTCCTTCCTTTTTTTTTTTTTGGTGGGAGGGGAGGGTCAAAAATAGAGAAAAGGGTAAAATTCTGGGAGAAAAAATATTTCAAGTCATGGATTTCTATTTCATCAATGTATGGAATGCTTTAGAAAAGCAGACAAAGATGTTAATGGATTATGGATACATGATTATTATAGGGTCCAACATATATGTCTCATGTGCCTCTTCCACATGGTTTATGAAAGGCTCTGGCCAAAAAGCCGGACTCATTTGTCAATTGCTTGGCATCTGCTGATTAATAGTGCCAGCAGCCTGGCCTGGCTTTATCTAAAAAGGTGTGTTGTAAGGGAAGGGTGTAACCTGTATTAATTCACATGATTCATTTTCATTGCATCTGTTGACTCTACTCCCTGTGTATAGAATTGTTGGGTGGATTTAGGTTGCTGTGTTGGTTGGAAAACAAGAGATTTCTTAAATCCTCTGAACCATGAGGTCAGGAGAAGACTCCAAGGCCAACTCTGGACAGATTGTCAAGTTACTAGATTTTAAGTGCCCTGAGGGCAAGGACTATGTTTTGCTGATTTATCTTTTTATCAGAGACTATCTGTTTGTCAGAACCTGTCAAAGCTTCTTGTATACACAAGAAATATTTCATTAACATCTTAATGTATGAAGTCATTTTTACCTTGCCTGGGACCCAATTTCCTCACCTATAAAATGATGGAATTGACCTAAATGCCCTCTAAGGATCCTTTTGGCTCTAAATCCAATTTTCTATCATCCTAAATTCACATTGGCTGCTAAATGGTATAGTAGACAAAGAGCCCTGGGTCTGGAGCCAGAAAGACAAGTTCAAATCTGACCACAACCACTTAACTAGCGGTGTGACCCTAGGCAAGTCACTTAACTTTTGTCTGCCTCAGTTTCCTTAACTGTAAAATGACAATTATAACAGTACCTTATCTCCTAGAGGATCAAATGAAATAATATTTTTGAAGTGCTGAGAACATCGCCTAAAACAGTGGACACTATATAAATGTATATTCCCTTCCTCTTTCTTCTTCCCTACTTTTACTATGTGTCCCCTTCTGTGATTTCTATTATCTGTTCTTTCCTCTAGGCTCCCCACTTCAACTCTTTCTCCTAAGTCAACTCCGGTGCTGCCCTGAACTTTTTCACTAGGGAGACAATGTCTGATAAATTAATTCAAACTAAAGTGGTAGGTGCTGAAGGTGTTTTCTACCCTTGATGATTTATATCTTATTTCACAACCAATTGGTTGTTAAATAGTCATCCACTAGGGAGGCCTGTGCTCACCCTGGCAGTCTGGGCATGGCCTACACACGATGGAAAGATTGAATGAGTATTCTCCCTATGGCTACCAGAGAGTACATGACCTTCTATACTTCAGCTCAGCCTCTCTAGTGAATGGTGGTAATTAATTATCAAGGGTGTGTGTGTTATTTTGGGGTTGACCAATTAGTTCTGAACCTCAACCACTGCCTAACCTCATCTCCTTTGGAATTGGTTCTATTTAAATGAGGGCGACCTTGGCATAATGGCCTTGCCTTTACACAGAAATAGACAAGCTTGCTTCGATACTGCATGCTGCATTTACTCTTAGCATAGAATCAATAAGCAAATAAATAATACTTAATGACAAGAACACAGTTGGGAATAAAACATGAAACATTGATTCACCACTTCCAGACTCCAGAACTCCTCTGATATAGGATTGATCTGTGCCCAGAGATTCAAGGGGTGGTGAAATTTGAGTTTGTTTTTGATTCTCCACTCATTTTCTCTTTGAGCAGGCAATGGAATACCCATTCCAACCTCAACTCAACTGGATGAAGAGATAGCAATGCTGTTTCTAATATTTATCAACAGGGTATACATTCAGGATCTCGGGGGACTAGGGATCTCAGATGAGACCACAGAGGGGAAATCCAATGTGAACAATTCAGGTGTTTTGGTGCTTTTCTCATTCTTAGAGACCTGGTGTCCCATTTCTTTTCCTTTAAACAGTTTCCCCCCCCCCCCCCAATTACATGTAAAGAAAAATTTTAACATTCATTTTTTTAAATAAAATTTTGAGTTCCAAATTTTCTACCTCTAGGACAGTAAGCAATTTGATATTGGTTACATATGTGCAATCATGTAAGACATATTTTCACATTAGTCATATTGTAAAAGAAGAACCAGAGCAAAAGGGAGAAAAAAACTACAAAAAAATTAAAGAAAGGGAAAATAGTATGCTTCCATCTGCATTCAGACTCCATCAGTTCTTTCTCTGCATGTTGGTAGCATTTTCCATCATCAGTCTTTTGGGATCGTCTTGAATCATCATATTGCTAAGAAGAATTAAGTCTTTGATCATCACACAATGTTGCTGTTACTGTGTACAATGTTTTCCTGATTTTTCTCACTTCACTCAGCGTCAGTTCATGTAAGTTTTTCTGAGTTTTTCTGAAATCTGCCTGCTTATAGCATTTCTTATAGCACAATAGTATTCCATTACTTTCATATACCACAACTTGTTCAGCCATTCCCCAATTGATGGGCATCCCCTTAATTTCCAATTCTTTGCCACCACAAAAAGAACTTCTATGAATGTTTTTTGTATAAATATGTTCTTTTCACTTTTTATGATCTCTTTGGGGGTATAGACCTAGAAATGGTAGTGTTGGGTCAAAACCCTTTGGGTATAGTTCCAAATTTCTCAGATCTGGTCTCCTTTGGAGGGAGGACAGCCTCTAACTTCTTTTCTGGTTGTAAGCTCGTTGCAGAGCAGGGCAAGTGACTTAGCAGCTCCCCAAATGAGGAGTCTCACCTCTGTCACAGGCCCTTACCTCTATAACTGGAGGTTCAGCACCTTGCCTCTCTCCTGCAGCCACCTCTCCCTTCATTTTCTATTGCTAACCCCAGCCAAATCCCCCCTCTACAAAGATGGGGGGCGGGGCTGAGGTAGGAGAAGGGGTGAGGGGGATATCGGGGACACAACACAGAGTGTAGAGGGGCACAAAACTTAAAAAAGACTTCGGAAAGAGGCTAGAACTTCATCAAAGGGATGAATAAACAATGTTAATATAATCTTTGGGATCACTGGGGTTGCATGTTGTATTTGTTTAGAGGTTTCCTACATTTTAAATCATAGCAGGTAGGCAATTGCCTGCTCTGATTATGGGTAATATAAGCCATATGTAGAGAAGTTTACCAGGATGTATTTTTTTTTTAATCTTGACTTTCGAGATTTCAAATCTTTCCCCCAAGGCATAAACTCCTTTCACTGATGTGTATCAGCAGCTCATCTGAAACTTAGCATCCTAGATCCAGAGTAAGAAGGGACCTCTGAGGCCATCTAGTTCAACTCATTTCACAGATCAGTAAACTGAGGCCCAGGAAGATGAAATAAGTTATTTGCCCATAGTCACAAAGGTAAACGGTATCAGAGATGGAATTCAAACCCAGCTCCTCTGACTTTAAGAGTCAGTGCTTTTTCCACTGTAATGGGTCTCTCATAGATTTTTACCCTACTTAGAGAGTTAGCTAGAGTCTTAGGAGAGATAAAGTGACTTGCCCAGGCTCATGTAGTCAGTATGTTTCTGAAGCAGGACTCAACTCAGTCTAGGGCTCCTGACTCCACAGCCTGCTGTGAGAGGCTACCTCTCACCAGAATGAATATCCATATACATCTGGGGTGGCTTTTAGAAAACTAGGATCTGGGGTGAGAATCCAATTTAATTTCATTTTAAGCAACTATTACATATATGAAGATACAAAGGTAAAATTAGTGAGCGTCCATGACCTCGAGGTGCTCACATTATAAAGTGAGGGTGATGGGGGCAGAAAGTATGAAAAAAAATTTTACATACTTTAACTCATTTGAATTGGGCAACCTGTAGCGGCAAGCACCCCAATATCCCCAGGGTGGCTGCCAACACAGGTTCTTAGATCTGCTTTTCAAAAGGAAAGCAACTCAAAATGGGTTAACAAGCTTACTTTAATCAAACAAACATACATTATCTAGTTCAGGGGAAAAAGGTCAGCACCCCGAACTTCAGAGTTACAGAACTTACAGATCAAACAGACAGGCTTCCAAACTGTCCAACCATTACATCAATACTAAATCACAGTTACCAGAGAGGGAAGCATCAACTTCTGGGTTTTCAAAGCCGGGGGGCTCTCAACAACGGCTTCCCAGAGTCTCATCTGGTCAAATCACACAATACTTCTCAAAGTGAGCCCCAAAACAAAGCCTCTCCTCAGGGTTTATATAGTCTTCTCCTAGCTCAGAGATTGTAACAACCTCCTTGACCCACTGCCCAATGACAAAGTATCAAGGTGTGGGCTTCCCTGAAAAACAAGCCTCCCACCACAGGCTCCATGTGACCACATTCAGCCTATTAGGAGGCAGAGCATATTTTCAAATCAAGGAAGGTTTTCAGAGTCTCTTAAAGCCAATCAAAGTCTCTTAAGCCAATCAAAGGGCCTAGGGGCAGGGAAGATCTTTAAATCTGCATTTCCATTACACAACCCCACAAGGCAGTTGCTGTAAACATTTTCCCTCTTTTACAGATTTGTAAACTGAGGATCAGAAAAGTGAATTGACTTGTCCAGGATCACACAGCTGGCTGGTTAAGTGTTGAAAGCACAATCAGCA
The DNA here is from genome assembly GCA_011680675.1 of Gymnobelideus leadbeateri. Classification (NCBI taxonomy): domain Eukaryota; kingdom Metazoa; phylum Chordata; class Mammalia; order Diprotodontia; family Petauridae; genus Gymnobelideus; species Gymnobelideus leadbeateri. The sequence goes on from WOXC01008675.1 coordinate 200,481, forward strand.
CTCCATGCCTTGTTGGTTGATTCCATATAATTAAATTTCTTGCCCTATTAGAGTGGAAAGAGTGCTGGATTGGAGTCAGAGAATCTGAGTTCAAATTCCCAACTTGGCCACATACTACCTTTGTGATCTTGGGCTAATCTCTTAACCTCTGTGGGACTCAGTTTCCTCATCTGTAAAGTCAAGGTGTAGGACTAGATTACTTCCAAGCTTCCCTCTAGTCCTAAATCTAAGATTGTATTAATTACTTACCACTCGCCAGTTATTGTGCTGGAAACACAAAAAACAAACCAGTCTTGCCCATCAAGGGATTTAACATTTTTTTAGTTGTTTCCAATTATTTAATGGGATTATTGGAAAATTTTCTCACAAATTGTCAGTATAATTTTAAATCTATGAAAAATTTTCTATGCAACTCTATTAGGAAAAAAACCAAACAAACCTGGGATTCCATTCAACTCACCTTTATTTGGCTTCTGTGATATTCTAGGCACTATGGGAGGTTATGGTGACACTAAGAAAAAAAATCAAACAAAACAGTCCCTGCCCTGAGGGAGCTTACATTCTATTCTAAGTTTTGTTTAGGCAAGGAAGTATGAAATATGAAACTCTACAGCTACTAAAACTGGAGGGCAAGATGGAATCAGAGACAAGATAGGGTTTCCCAAAGGAGGTAATTAATGTATGTAAAGAGCTTTGAAAACCTTAAAAGCCACTGTAAAGATTGGGTTGGTATTATCTAATTATCTACAAAGTTTAGCTCTGTATCTTCACTCTGTAGCATAGACTGCATACCTGGAATTTCCATTGAACTGGTGAGATATAATAACATAGGTAAATATAGTACAGGGTAGGGTTCCCAAGGCAAGGGAGATCTGACAAGGAGTTCCAGGGACATTTAAGGAGGGAAGTCACACCAATAGCATGACTGGAGTCAGGGAAAGCTTCATGGAGAAATCAGCACTTAAGATGATCCAGATAAAGATGTGTCTTATTAAAAAGACAAAGAGGAGGAGGGAGGTGAATTGAAGAACTGCTTATAGCTTGGTGGGTTGAGGCAGAGAATGGAGTGAATGAGAGAGGAAGCTATTCAAGATGAGCTATTCAAGGATAGTCGTTCTTCAAAGTAATAATAATAGTAGCTAGCATTTACAGAGTCCTTATTGGGTGCCAAGGCAGTTAGGTGGCAAAGTGGACAGAGCACAGGGTTTGGAATCAGGAAGACTCCTTTCCTGAGTTCATGTCTGGTGATCTTGGGCAAGTTGCTTCACCCTATTTGCTTTTGTAAAATGAGCTGGAGAAGGAAATGGCAAACCACTCCACAATCTTTGCCATGAAAACCCCAAATGGGGTCAGAGTCAAATGTGACTTAACAATAACAACATTAGGTGCTAGGCACAATTATTATCTCATTCGATATTTACAACAATCTTTGGAGGTAGGTGCTATAATTACCCCCATTTAGTTGAGGAAACTAAGGCAAACAGAAGCTAAGTGATTCAAACTCAGGTCTCCCTGACTCCAGGCCCAGAATTGTATCTATCTATACCATCCAGCCGCCTCCCAGAACTGAACTATAGTTCAAGGAATTGAGGAGCCAGCCGACCTGGGGATGAAAAAGGGAAGGCCTGGAGGAGACTAAAAACAGCCTTAAGCTAAATTAAACTGAGTTGAGCAACCTGATATTTGTACACATCTTGCAGCTGTTTTGTATATAGTTTAAATTTTGAAATTACAGACTGTCAGAGCTGGAAGAGCCCTTAGAGATCAGAGTACAACCCCTTGTTTTTATAGATGAAGAAACTGCTGCTTAAGAGCCCAGTAAGATCAAATAAGTAGCAGATCCAGGCCTGAAACCCAAGCCTTACTTCAAATATTCTATTCCGTACCATTGCAGTTAGATGATTTTTTTCTGTGAGGGCTCTATGGTCCATGCTGTGGGGGAAGGGTACCAAGGAAGCCATCCTCTACTCCTCACTCCCACCCCTAATATCCAATCAATTGTCAAGTCCTGATGTTTCTATCTGCATAACATCTCCCGCATGTGCCCCTTTCCTCCGTTTCACACTGCTATGTCCCTGGTCCAAGTCTTTGTCACCCCACTCCTGGACTAGCCTGCTGAGCGGGTTTCCTACCTCAAGCTTCTCCCTATTCCTGTTCTTCCTCCACTCATCTGTCAAATTGATTTTGCTAAAGTGCAGGTCTGACTATATATCACCCCATCTATTCAGTAAACTCTCTATTCCCTCCAGGATCAAATATAAAATCCTCTGTTTAGCTTTTAAAGCTAACTTGGCCCTTCCTTACCTTTTCAGCCTTGTTACACCTTACTCCTTTCCTATCCTGTTCACTCCAGAGATAGTGACCTCTTTGCTGTTCCTTAAACAAAAACACTTGACTCTAAGGATTTTCACTGGCAGCCGCCCATGCCTGGAATTCTCTCCCTCTTCATTTCTGCCTTATAGCGTTCTTGACTTAGCTTCCTTCAAGTTTCAAGTAAAATCCCACTTTCTGTAAGAAGCCTTTCCTAATCCTGACTAATCTTTGCCTTTTCCCTCGGATACAACGCCCCCTCCATTTTTCCTATATCTATCTTGTTTGTATGTTTGTCTCCCCCATTAGACTGTGAGCTCCTTCAGAGCAGAAGCTGTTTTTTGCCTCTCTTTTCATCCCAAGTACTAATCACAGGGTCTGACCTACAGTAAGTGCCTGATAAATGTTGATTGACTGAAGGCTGTGAGTGCCAAGGACGAGGCCTGGGGTAGGGGTAGGGGGCTCTCCCATTCTCCTTCGATAGTGAGAGCTAAGGGTTAAATCAGTGGAAATAGGAATCCCTAGGTGGTAGCCTTCTATAGCAGTTCCGACCCTGAGGCCTGAGAACAATCTCCTTGGCATGCCGTGGTGGAATCTTTCAGGACATGGACTCCATCTGACCACTGGTGGTCTGAGAAGGGCCTTCTAAGAGAACTTCTACAAAGGATACACACGGTCAGTGTCTGCACCCACAGATTAAAGATTCCCAGAACACTAAGTACTTGGCCAAGACAGGAGCAGTAAATTACTTCATGTGGGGGCTGCAGCAGGAGGAAGGCAGAGAAGCATATTGAAAGGCAATGAAAGTTAGCAGGGAGGAGGGAGGAAGAGGAGAGTGGGAGGGGGAGCTTGAAGAGGCAGATACAGGAAGGGATAAATGATAAAAGTAGAGAAGGCACAATCTGGCTAGAACGGGAGTTAGGGTCTCCATAGGGAAGTCAATTCAACTAATTTTTCTTAAGCCACTATTACGTGTCTAGCACTAAGCTAGATACTGGGACAGAAAGTCCCTGCCCCTTCAGAGGCTTGCATTTTATTGGGGAGTCACAACACATATGTTTTTCAGTTGTGTTTGATTTTTAGTGACTCTGTTTGAGGTTTTCTTAGCAAAGATACTAGATTCATTTGTTATTTCCTTCCCCAGTTCATTTTACAGACAAGAAAACTGAGGCAAAGAGGGTTAAGTGACTTGTCCAGGGTCACACAGCTTAAAAAAGTCTGAGGTAGTATTTGAACTCTGGAAGATGAGTCTTCCTTATTCCAGGCTCTGTGCTCCATCCACTGTACCACCTAACTACCCCACATTATGTATATAAACAATTAAAATAAATTATTTATAAGGTAATCCAAAGTAATTGCAAGAGGGAGAGAATATTAACACCTAGGAGGTCTTGGGGGAGGAGTATCTGAAGTATCATTTGCCTTGTGCTTTGAAGGAGGTTATGGCTTTGAATGGACAGAATGGAGGAAAGAGAACATTCCAGGCACTGCAGGGACATCTATGAAAAAGCATGGGGGCAGGAAATGGAAGGTAGTTTCCTACAGGAAGAATGTATGATGACAAATAATATGAAATAAGACTAGGATGGTAGGTGGTGATTAAATTATGGAAAAGTTTTAATGTTAGGCCAGCTGTTTATTTCATTCTAGTAGCAATAGGGAGGAACTTCAGATTTTTGAGCTGGGGAGTGACATCTTTGTCACCTTGAATAACACTGAAAATTTGTATAACGCCTTATTTTTTCACATCTGCTACTTCATTTGAGTCGAACAATTAAGTTGGCAAGTAGTTATGGCAGGTCTTTCCATTCCCATGTTACAGATGAGTAAATTGAAGTGCAGAGTTACTTTATTTTTTTTTCAGACACGCAACTAGTAAATGTCTGAATGGGCACCTAAGAGCAGATCTTCTAACTCTAAATAAGCTCCAGATGCAATTTATTTCAACAAAGCATTATTAAGTTCTTGCAATCTTTGCCCTCAAGGAGTTTACAATCTTATATAGGGGATTAAACACTATATACAAGGTAGAAAGGTGAAGGGAAAATCCATCTAAAGTGCTCTAAGTGTGGGAGAATTCACATTTAGTTGGACTGGATGAGTTAACGATAGTGGGAATGTGAATCAGGAGCCAGTGTCTTTTGAGGTAGTAGTGGTCATTCACGAAGAGGACCAATGACCTCATGAGGGTGATGTCTTGACTTGCTGGTAAAGGAAGAGGTATGGAGGATCTCTCCACCAAGCATCAAATGGGGGAGTCAACAAATGAGGAAAAGATCATGGTAAGTCTGGAATGGAGCATTTGGGACAGGAAATAGTGTGGGATATGCAGGAAAAATAGGTTGGAATTAGATTGTGGAAGGCTTAAATGGCTAGGCTAAGAAGTTTTTATTTTATCTTACGGGGAAAAAGGATCATAAGATTAAGGTTTGGAAGAAAGAAGTTAAAGGTCGTATAATCCAAGGCCCTCAGATTATTAATGAAGAAACCTAGACCCAGAGGTTAAGTGACTTGTCCAGCTAAGATCACACATATTCTAAATAAGGGGCACCAAAATCCAAACTCAAGTACTTTGATTTAATCCAGTGATCTTTCCACTTTGACTAGACCACACTATGCGCCCCCTCCCCTTTGTCCCCCTTCCTCCCTCTTTCTCTGCCCCCCCCATCTCCTTTCTTCCCCTTCACAACCTTTTTCCCCTCCCTTTTTGTTCTATCTCCCTCCTCCCCTCCCCCCCCAGGTTTCTGAACAGGGAGTTAACTTGGTCAGATCCTTGGTGCCTCTCACACCCTATGTGGTTATGATCTGTAGAGCCTGCCTCCCACAATTCCTCTCATCTGCTTGCATTTAAAATGACACCATTATCATTCCACTGGGTTAAGGCATTGTACTACTCTGGAGTCTTCTCAATGACAAGTAGTGGGAACCAAGGTCATTTTGATGCATGCATAGGGGGAAGAAGATAATTTTGATCGTGGAGCACTCTCCTAGGAAGGTTTGCTATGTGCAAGCTCCCCCAAACCAGGAAACAGCCGGAGGGCTCTAAGTCGACTGGATGAGAATGGGGGAGGGGCGTCGAGATGCGTGGTGACAACCTATTTCCTGCTTCATCATTTTAACTGGAATTGGTCCAATACCTATATCCACATCCCATTCCTATTATGGGGGTGAAATTCCAGGATTCTGAATCCCATCTTATCCTCAGTGGAGGATAATCTCTTTACATCTATCTGACCTATCCTTTCCTCACCTCCAGCTTCAAACTTCTGTCTGGAGGATATGAATGTGTGTGTGTGTACATTCGTGGTAAAATAACACATTTCTCAAGAGCTTCAAGTTTTACAAAGCACTCCACAGAAATATGGAATTAGAGAGAAGGGACTTCATAGATCATGGGGTCCAAGCCCCTTCATTTCACGTTTGGGAAAACTGGGGAGTGACTTGACCAAAGTCACACAGAGCTAGTCAGTGACAGTCAGGTTTGGAGTCACGACTCCAGACGCCCCAGGCCAGAGCTTTCTCCACCATTCCTCGTGTGGCCTTCTGCCATATGGGCAGCTTCAAAGATTGGCATGTAAAACCACCTACCCTGACACACACCTTGGGATGTTTACCCCGTGCCCAGCCGACCAATTTCTCATCCAAGGCAGCTCCACTCCTCTCTTTGCCCGTCTCACAGCGCTGGGAAGAAAACAAGCCCGTTTCCACCCGCTTGTGAAATGACTGGAACGCGGGCGTCTGGAGCGAACGACCCGGAGCGCCAAGGGGAGGAAGGCGGGGGTGGCATCTGCGCTCCCTTCGGGGCACTGATGCTCTCTTGGGCCCCAGGAGCCAGCGGAACGAGCTCGGGGCCTGCTGGGGGAGCGGGCTGGGCCGGGGGTTGGCGCCGCCGCGCCAAGGGGCAGCGGGAGGGTAATTGGAGTGAGCCAGGGGTCATTGACACAGCGGGCGGGTCGGAATGTCTCGCCGAATGCAAGCCAAGCCTTGGAAGAGGACAAGAGGGGAACTGGAGGGGAGTGGAGGTGAGTGGGGGCGGCTGGCGAGGAAATAGGCGAGAAATCAAGGAGGCCAGGCAAGCGTTACAGGTGTGACAAATGAAAGATTATCCACGCCGGGAGCAGCGCTATGCAGGGCGGTGCAGTGTGGAGTGTGTGCTTGGCCACCACGGCGTCTCGCTCCCCACTCTTCCTTCCCCCTTCTCCCAGTGCCGGGGCGCAGCGATGCGCTCCCGGGCTTTGATGGAGCGGAGCAGCCAATGCCCTTCGCTCTAGCTCGGGGGCTCTTTAGTCCAGCTGGCTGCCTTCCTGACAGACCCGAGCGTCTCTCCGCGGACTCTGCCGCTACCTCCGGTTACACCCGCTCATTAGCAGTTCCAGACTCGCGGCCCTCCTCTCCTCCTTCCAGTCCTGCAATTACCCAGCTTGCTGGCTCAGAACGCGCCCCGGCTGTACCGGGGAGCGAGACAAAAGGCGAGGGGGCGGGGGAGGGGAGGGGAAGGGAGGAGAGCAAGGGGAGGAGGGCAGGGGAGCCGAGCGCAGCCCGAACGCCTCTGGAGCCTGCAAAGCTGCGAGCGAGATAAGAGCTGAGCAGGTAGGGGCAGCGTTTGAAATGAAAATTAATCCAGCGAGGAGGGAAGAGCTAGCATCTGCAGCAAACTGTGCAAAAACACGGAGATGCGGGCATAGTTGGTGCCCTTTCGGGACAGCTTTTATGACACAGTGAAACCTCCCAGTCCCCGCCCCAAGCAGTCCGTGGAGAGGATACAAAACGAGGTTTTGATGTTTGTTGCACGTCCTCCTCATCCCTCCACCCCCTCCCACATCGCCCCACCCCCACCAAAAGAAGCCTCTGTTTATTAGCAATATACGGGAGGAAGCAGATGAATTCAATGAGCTTCGCTTTTACAGATCCCGGAGTAGAAGCGTAGCCTTTATAGCCGAAGAGGATCTTAGCCATGATCTTTAGTCAAACCACCCTTATTTTCACAAATAACGGAGCGGAGACCCGAAGGGGGTTAAGCGACTTGCCCAAGGTCGTGCAGGTTGTCAGTAAGGTTATACAGGTTTTAGAATCCGAAATGACCTTAGAAATCCTATAGGGCTGGTCCAGACCCCTCATTTTACGGAGGAGGAAACATCCTTATATTCCTCTTCTGTGCCCTCGCTCCGTCTATTCCCCGGTGCTTAATGTCCTTCCTTCCTCTCCTAGCCTGCACTTTAATGCCCTTTCGTCCATAAAACCTTCTTTTATTTCTCCTATTAATAATAACCTCTCCCCAGGCCCTCACACTGCATTTAGTGTGCTTCTCTAATGTGCCTATCTAATGTAGTATTATTAATAATAATATAGTATCGTGTGCTATAGTTATCTGTGACTCATCCGTTCCTAAGGTAGGAAACTCCATGAGGGTAAAGATCCAGCATTTTTTATGTAGGGCTCCATAGGCACGACAAAGGCAAACATTTGCAACCATGAATTGAGGTCATGGGATCAAAGATATAGATCCTGAAGGGACCTAAGAGACCGTATCGTACAACTGTCATTTTTACAGGTAAGAGAACTGAGTGCCAGCACGATTAAATGACTTCCCAAAGTAAGAATTAAATAGCAGACCCAGAATTTGCACTCTGATTCTTTGGCTCCAGATCCAGCACACCATCCACTGCCACTTTTGAGGTCAAGGAGGGCCCCAAGCCTCCCAACTCTAGCGATGGGGGATGGAGTGCCTTGGGAGCAAGAGAAGGTTGGTTTTGCTAGACTATACAGCGTGGGACAGAGACCACATTAGGGAGAGGTTCACAATCAGAGGTGTTTAGATTCCCCACCCCTGGACTGGAAGTCACATGGGGCCCTCCAGGTCCTCAAGTGCAGTGCTGTGACGGAATCCTTTTCAAAGGGCCACACTTGAGGACCTAGAGGCCACATGTGGCCTTGAGGCCAGAGGTTCCCCACCCTTGTACCTAGTCCAACTACCTCTAATAGATGTGGAATCTGAGGCTTGACAGCAGATGCTGGGTGCATAAAATACAGTGGTTAAGTATTGGAGGCACAATTTAAACAAATACTCCCAGCCACCAAGGCTAATATTCTTTTCTCTCTATCTTCTACTTAGTGGTAAGAGGGAGCCAATGGAGTTTATTGTGTATTGGTGTGACACTATCAGGTCTTTAGAACTTTAGAAAAAATGGGTTTGGCCAATGTGGAGTTGATGGATAGGACTGGGGAAAGAATTGAAGCAGGAAGCACAAATAGGAGGCTGTTCCAATAATCTAGGTGAGAGGTTATGACTAAGGCAGTGGTAGCTAATCCAGTGGAGAGAAGAGGTTGGATATGAGAGATGGTAATTAGTAGGATATGTTGGATAAGGGTGACTAAGAAATTTAGAATAATGCTGAGATCATGAACCTGGGCAATTGGAAAAAATGATGGCACTCTCAAGAGAAATGGGGGAATTTGGTGGAGAGATAGATTAGAGAATGTTATGTTTTTACAATTTAAGTCATTTGAGTTGAGTTGATCAATTTGAAATGCAAAATAAGTAGTTGATGATACAGAACTGGATGTTCAGGAGAGAGACTGGAGCTGGTTATATAGCACACGGAGTAATCTGTATAGAGATGATAGGTAAACCCACCAGAACTAATGAGGTTATTGAGAAAGTATAGTGATAGAAGAGAAGAGAACCTGGACCAAAACCTTGGGGTATGCTTATAGTTAGGGGACAAAATATGGATATGTTCCCTATGTGGATACTCGTCCATACGTGCTACTTCATTGTGTATTCAGAGTTCCCGTTATTAGCATGTATGGGAGAAATGTTCTTGTTAACTTCTTTTGCTATGTTATTTCATTAAATGTCTTTGTTTTGAACTGTGTGTCTTCTGTCTGGTAAAAGTATTGGTGCAAACTCATTAACTATAGTTTTTTTTTTTTTTTTGAGGGGATGAGAACCCATAGAATCTTAGGGATACCTTTTCTGGATGATCCATGGGCAATAGGAGGGGATCCCAGGTCTAGTATTTTAGGGGCACATTCTAGATCTCCATTTTGGATGCTCTGGTAATACAGGGATCCCATGAAGTACTTCTTGTCACCTTGTGACTAGACAGCAGGATTTCCACCTATTTATGAGAGTTTATAAGGTGAATTCAATTCAATTCAATAAACCATTCTAATGAAATTTAGACCAATTATTTAAAAATAACTATTGTATCATTGTATTTAAATGCTGATGTATTGCACCATTGCATACATTATGAGTACAATTTAAAGTAAAATGAATAGCATAGATATGAAAACATTTTAATGAAAAATTTTAAAAATTTATTTTTGCTTTTAGTTATACATTTTCTCTTTCCCCCTCCAACAATTGATAGAACTCGTCTTTTTTTTTTATTATTTTTAGAGAAGGGAGGGCAGGGCAATTGGGGTTGAGTGACTTGCCCAATCAAGGTCACAGGGTTAGTAAGTGTTAAATGTCTGAAGTCAAATTTGAACCCAGGTCCTCCTGACTTCAAGGCTGTTGCTCTATTCGTTTCACCACCTAGGCACCCCTGACAGAACCCCTCTTAAGAAACATTTATAGTTAGGCAAAATAAACTACATTGACCAAGTTTAAAAAACAAAACAAAACAGAAACCTTCAATTTGTACTCTGAGTTCATCATCTATCAGATGAATAACATGTCATCTCAAGCCCTCTGTAATGATGGTTGGTCATTGTATTAATCAGAGTTCCTAAGACCTTCAAAGTTGTTTATATTTACAATATTGCTGCTATTATATTTATGATTTAAATTGTTCTCCTGGGTCTGTTCACTTCATTCTCAATCATGATAGTCATAAAAATCTTAATATGTTTCTTTGAAATCAGTCTTTTCTTTTTTTCCTTTTTTTTCTTTTGCTTTTGGGAGGGCAATTGGGGTGAAGTAACTTGCCCAAGGTCACACGGCTAGGTTTTTGTTTGTGTGTGCGTTAAGTGTCTGAGGCCGGATCTGAACTCAGGTCCTTCTGACTTCATGGCCGACGCTCTACTCACTGCGCCACCTAGCTGCCCCAAAATCAGTCTTTTCTTAAAGCACAATAGTAACCCATCACATATGTACATCATAGTTTGTTCAACCATTCCCCAAGTGATGAGTCCCCCCTTATTTTCCAATTCCTTCCTACCATAAAAAGAGCTATCATAAATATTTTTGTACTTATACATTCTTTCCCCCTTTCTTTTATCTCTTTTGGGTTTAGACCTATGAGTGGTATTGCTGGGTCAAAGGGCACGTGCATTTTAGTACCTTTTGGGCATAATTCCAAATTGCTTTCCAGAATGGCCAGACCAGTTCACAGGTCCACCAACAATTCAATAATGTGCCTGTTTTCCCATAACACCTCCAGCATTTATCATTTCCCTTTCTCCCTGCAACTTTGCCAATCTGATGAGTTTGGGATGGAACTTCAGAGTTGTTTTAATTTTCATTTCTGTAATTATTAGCATTTTGGAGGAGTTTTTCATAAGCTATTGATAGCTTGAATTTCTTCCTTTGAAAATTGCACATTCATATCCTTCAACTGCTTATCAGTTTCAGAATGGTGATAGTAAATCTTTAGAACATGGATTTGTAGCAGTACACCTAGGACTACATGGAGTTAAACAAGCGCCTCAAGACCTACAAGATAAGAACATTGATAATGCCTTAGGTGATGCTGTATATATCTTACAAAAAAGCAGAATACATCCTCAGTGATAGAAGACATCTGTTTTCTGTAAATTATCTGATTGACTACACTATAGTAAAATAAAATGGAGAAACTGAATATTAGTCCTCTCATCGAGGATGAGGAGATGCTACATAGAGTCAAAACTATCTTAAGCTGAGGAGTGTCCAAAGATGGACTGATGCTAGAGAGACAACCACAGAATTAGAGCCTGCTAAAGATACTCCTAGGCCTCTATACTCTCCAGTGCCTTAAGCCGAAGTTTCTCAGGGTATGAACCATTTGAGATACAGCACTGAAATACTATAGCCATAGCCAGGGATATAGAAACAGGCTAGAACAATTAATTGATGGAGAGCCTTAAAAGGCGAGCATTGGTCTCATACTAGGTTTGAAGTCAGACCCAAGGCTGCCATGTTAGAATATTTGCAAGGGCCAGAGACTAAATTTAGTGGAGTAAAGAGAATTCGGAATGCCTAGAATTCCTCCTTTACTTAACACTACAGTGGACAGAGTGCCAGGAAGACTCTTTTTCCTGAGTTTAACTCTGGTCTCAGACGTTTACCAGCTGTGTGACCCCAGGCAAATTACTTAACCCTGTTTACCTCAGTTTCCTCATCTGTAAAATGATCTGGAGAAGGAAATGGCAAACCACTCCAGTATCTTTGCTAAGAAAATCCCAAATGGATCATGAGGAGTTCAACTAAAAAAAATGACTGAAACAACAATCAACCTGAGGGGGGGAAAGACATTTGATTTTGTGATTTGTGTGGATGGACACGGTTCTACCAGGCAAAGTGGAAGAAATGAATCATGCCTGATGTTTACATATGACTAATGATTTGCTGGGCATCTAAAGAGGAGGTAAAGAGGCACCTCCATGGCATTTTAGGGGCTTGACAATGGGTTGATTATGACCATGTGTTGTAGAGACAGAGAAGCATTGAAAACATGAATGTGAAGAGTAAAGTATATGCCAAAGAAAATTGAGCTCTACTAGCTCCAGAACAATCTGGGTATGGGTTGTGGATCCAGTCACTTAGATCTGAAGGTAAAAAGGAGCTTGGGGAAATCATGATGAGACGTGGAACAGTGGAGAGAACATCTCATTCAGAGAAACCAGATTATCAGAGTGGGAATCATTCTGGCTTGTTGCTAGAAGAGCATGGCCAAAGAGACAGAGATGTCTTCTGGCTTTACGAGACAGGACTTCTCCCTCTATGAACATCCCAGGGAAAAAAAAGTTACAGTTCACAAGATTGAGAATGGGAAGGTCTCCTATTTTAAAATGCTACAGACCTCTTTGCCCTCTGCAAATCAAGTGGCATTCATTGGGCAGATTGGTTCCTATACCCAGTTCCAGAAAGGTATCTGGGCTCTTGGGGGAGTTCTCTTCCCCCAAAATCCCAACAGAGTTAACATGACAGGTTTCAATTACATTCCATGTGACATATAAGAAGTCTTAAGGAGTTTCTTTGCACAGTCCTTAAACAATTCCAAAATTCCAATCTTTAAGGAGGGCCCAGGAGATCAC
>WOXC01008676.1:0-60297 GCA_011680675.1 Gymnobelideus leadbeateri
AAACTCTTTCTATGACACAAATATGGTACTGATTCCTAAATCAGGAAGAGATAAAACAGAGAAAGAAAATTATAGACCAATCTCCCTCATGAATTTAGACGCAAAAATTCTAAATAAAATATTAGCCAAAAGACTCCAACAACTTATCACAAAAATAATACACCCTGATCAGGTAGGATTCATTCCAGGAATGCAAGGATGGTTTAATATTAGGAAAACCATCAATATAATTGAGCATATCAACAACAAAACTAGCAAAAACCACATGATCATCTCAATAGATGCAGAAAAGGCTTTTGACAAGTACAACATCCATTCCTATTAAAAACACTAGAAAGTATAGGAATAAATGGAGCCTTCCTTAAAATAGTTGCTAGCATCTATCTAAAACCATCAGCAAGTATTATATGCAATGGGGATAAACTAGAAGCCTTTCCAATAAGATCAGGAGTGAAACAAGGGTGTCCACTATCACCCCTCTTATTCAATCTGGTACTTGAAACGTTAGCAGTAGCAATTGAGAAGAAAAAGAAATCAAAGGAATCAAATTAGGCAAAGAAGTGACCAAGCTGTCACTCTTTGCAGATGATATAGATGATATACTTAGAGAATCTAGAGAATCAAGTAAAAAATTACTTGAGACAATAAATAAATTTGGCAAAGCTGCAGGATATAAAATAAACCCACATAAATCCTCAGCATTCCTGTACATCTCTAATGAAACTCAACAGCAAGAGATAGGAAGAGAAATCCCATTTAAAGTCACTGTAGACATTATAAAATATTTGGGAATCTACTTGCCAAAACAAACCCAGAATCTATATGATCACAACTACAAAACACTTCTCACAGAAATAAAATCAGATCTAAATAGTTGGAAAAATATCAATTGCTCGTGGCTGGGTCGAGCTAATATAATAAAAATGACAATTTTACCCAAACTAAATTATATATTTAGTGCCATTCCAATCAATTTACCAAAAAACTACTTTGTAGAGTTAGACAAAATAATAACAAAATTTATTTGGAAAAACAAAAGGTCTAGAATATCAAGGGAATTAATGAAAAGAAATGCTAGGGAAGGTGGACTAGCTATGCCAGATCTTCATCTGTATTATACAGCAGCAGTCATCAAAACTGCTTGGTACTGGCAGAGGTGTAGAGTAGTGGATCAATGGAATAGATTAGGTGCAGGAGACCCAGCAGTTAACGAATATAGCAATCTATTGTTCGATAAACCCAAAGACCCCAGTTTTTGGGATAAGAATGCACTATTTGACAAAAACTGCTGGGAAAACTGGAATACAGTATGGCAGAAACTGGGCATAGATCACTATCTAACACCATATACCAAAATCAGGTCTAAATGGGTGCATGATCTAGGTGTAAAGGATGATACTGTAAGCAATTTGGGAAAGCAAGGAATAGTTTACCTGACAGATCTGTGGAGAGGGGAAGATTTTAGGACCAAACAAGAATTAGAGAGCATTATAAAATGCAAAATGGATAATTTTGATTACATTAAATTGAAAAGCTTCTGCACAAACAAAGCCAATGTAACCAAGATCAAGAGGGAGGTGGGAAATTGGGAAAGAATTTTTACAACCTGTGTCTCTGATAAAGGACTCATTTCTAAAATTTATAGAGAATTGAGCCAAATCTATATGAATACAAGTCATTCCCCAATTGAGAAATGGTCAAAGGATATGAATAGGAAGTTTTCAGAGAAAGAAATTAAAGATATCTACAAGCATATGAAGAAATGCTCTAAATCACTATTAATTAGAGAAATGGAAATCAAAACAACTCTGAGATACCACATCTCTCCAGTCAGATTATCTAAGATGACAAAACAAGAAAGTGACAAATGCTGGAGAGGATGTGGGCAAATTGGAACGCTAATACATTGCTGGTGGAGTTGTGAACTTCTCCAACCATTCCGGAGAGCAATCTGGAATTATGCCCAAAGGATTATCAATAATTTCATACCCTTTGACCCAGCCATACCACTCCTAGGGTTATATCCCAAAGAGATCATAGTAGTGGGAGGAAGAACCATATGTACAAAAATATTTTTAGCAGCCCTTTTTGTGGTTGCAAAGAATTGGAAACTAAAGGAGTGCCCATCAATTGGGGAATGGCTAAACAAGTTGTGGTATATGAATGTAATGGAATTTTATTGTGCTATAAGAAACGAGGAGGTGACGGATTTCATAATTACCTGGAGAGACTTATACAAACTGATGCTGAGCGAGAAGAGTAAAATCAGAAGAAATTTGTATACAATCACAGACATACCATATCTGTGACGACCAACTATGACAGACTGGACTCTTTTCAGCAATGCAGTGATATAAGTTAATCCCGAATGACTCAAGAAAGTGAGAAATGTGCCATCCAGAGATATAACTAGAAAGAACTGAGCCTGAATCCTGATGGAAGCAAACTAAATGATCTTGTTCTTCTCATTGTTTGGTTGTACTTCTTCCTTACCATCTTTCATCCCACCTAGTACAATATGCCTTTGTAATTGGAATAATGTTTAATATGAATGCATTTGCAGACCCTATACTGTACTATATGATGTCATGAGGGGAGGGGGGAGGGAAGTAAAGGAAATTTGAAAATCAAGGAACTATGGAATTGAATCTTGTCAACTGAAACTAAACTAATAAATTAATTTCAAAAAAAAAAGTTAAAAAAAAAAAAGAAATTCTCAAGGAAAATTGCCCTGATATTCTAGAACCAGAGGGCAAAATAGAAATTGAAAAAATTCACCAATCACTTCTTGAAAAAGATTCTGAAAAGAAAACTCCTGGGAATATTTTAGCCAAATTCCACAGTTCCTGAGTCAAGGAGAAAATATTACACTCAGTCAAGAAGAAAGAATTTATTTATTATGGAAACACAATCAGGATAATACGTTTACCAGCTTCTACATTAAGGAATTGAAGGGCTTGGTATATGATATTCTGGAGGCCAAAGGATCTAGAATAAAAATCAAAAATCACATACCCAGCAAAACAGTGTATGATGTTTCAGGGGGAAATCTTATCATTGAATGAAATAGAGGATTTTCAAGCATTCTTGATGAAGAAAGCAGAGCTGAACAGAAAATTTGACTTTCAAATACAAGAAGCAATAGAAGTATGAGATGATAAACAGGAAAAATAGATCATAAGGAACTTAATAAATTTGAACTATTTACATTTCTATGTGGCAAAATGATACTTTTAACTCATGAGACTTTTCTCAGCATGAGGATAGATGAAGTGAATGGGTGTGTGTGTGTATATGCACACACATACATACATATATACATACAAATTTATACATGCATATATGTATGTATAGGAGGGTGTATGTGTGTATAAATACATGTGATTATGTGTATATGTGTGTACATGTATTCATAGACAGATGGCGAAGAATGAGTTGAATATGAAGGGATGTTTTCCAAAAAATAAAATTAAGAGCTGAAAGAGGAATATATTGGGAGAAGGAGGAAGGGAGAGATGGAATAGAGTAAATTACCTCATATAAAACAGGAAAGAAAACTCTCACAATTGAGGGGAAGAGAAGGAAGGTGAAAGGGAATGGGTCAAACTTATTCATATTGGATTTGGATTAAGCAAGGAATAACATACACACTCAATTGGGTATCTTACACCACAGGATAGTAGGAAGGGAAGGGATAAGAGGGGGGATGATAGAAGGGAGGGAAGATTGGGGGAGAGGGTAGTTAGAGGCAAATGCTTTAAAAAGGGTCAGGGTCAAATTAGAAAATAGAATAAGTGGGGGAGTGGGATATGATGGAGAGAAATATAGTTAATGTTTCACAATATAACTACTGTGGAAATGTTTTGTGCAGCTGCTCACATACAACCTATATTGAATTGCTTATCCTCCCCCTGGGGGTGGATGAGGAGGGAAGGAGTGAAAGAATCTGGAAATCAACGTTTTAAGAAGAAATGTCATTTTTTTTACATTTAACTGGTAAATAAGATATACAGGCACTAGGGTATAGAAACCCATCTTGCCCTACTAAGAAAGTTGAGGGGTGGGGGAGGATATGAGACAGAACAGTTTGGGGGAAGGGGTATTCAGGCTGCTTGCTCTGTTTCATAAATGGGAAATAAATTAAGAAATTTCAAATAACAGTAAGGGCAAAGCAAAGTTGATGATTCTCACTACTAACATTTGAAATAGTGATATTAATATTAGCTATAATAATAAGGCAAAATAATAAATAGATTAAGGAAAACCCATAGACAAATAATCTGCAAAATATCACTTTTTTAGATGATGCTGGTTTTCTTAGAGAAACCAAGAGAGACATGTAGTATTAATTGTAGCAATTAATTATTTCAATGAAATAATGGGATATAAATCCACCATACATCATTACCATTTCTGTATATTACCAATAAATCCCAGGCAAAATATGATATTATAAAAATTTCATTTAAAATTACTGGAGGATATGTGAAATGCTTGTGAGTTTGTCTGCTAATTACACACAGAAACTATATGAATAGTTCTATAAAATTTTCTTTGCTCCAATTTGGACAGATCTGAATAACTGTAGCAATGGTAATTATTCATAAATAGCCTAAAACAGTAAAGTAAAAATTGCAATACCTTAATTTATTTATTCAGTGCAACACCATTTTAACTACCAAAGTATTACTTTATGGAAATAGAAAAAAAAAACAATTCAATTCATCTGGAAGAACAAAATTTTAATACTATCAAGAAAAGTAATGAAAACAGGTGAAAAGGAAGGACTCTTAGGAGTTCCAGATCTCATAATATACAACAGAGTACTGGTAATCAAAATAGTGTGTTACTGATTAAGTAATATAGAATTTGAAACAGATTAGGAAAATTACAAATATAAACTAATGTACACAACAAAGCCTGATAAACCCAAAGATTTGAGAAATTGGGCTAAGAACTCATTATTCCACCACCAAAATATTGCTCATTAATACCACTAAAAGTTAGAAGGGAAATATACCTAGAAAAAAAGAGTTATTGAAGCAATTTTCTCATATTCAAGATATTTGGGGGGTCTCAAAATTCTTGGTGAAATTTTAAACTGTGGGGCTGAAATTAAGAGGCAAGCAGGACTGCAGCTGAACAGAGGCAGTCAGGGAGAAGAAAACTCCTGCAGACATTTTGCAATGAGAATTCAGAGACTAGACTCTGGGTGTTGCAGGATTGGCTCAATTGCTTTGACCTTTTATATTAAAAAACAAACAAACAAACAAAAAAACTGATGGGTGTGGCCACTACAGACTGAAGGAAGCTGCTGCTGTTGTCCCTAAAAAAAAATTTTTTTTAAACTAAAACTTTAAAATTACACTAAGATTTTGGTACATAGTTTATAAGGAATTGATATAAGTTTATAGGGAAAAGCCACTCACTGACTGATAAAAGTTCATTATATATGACCTTTAAATTTTCAAAGGAATGAATCCAATCTACTTTATTTTTAGTGTTGGCAAACAAAAAAGCAAAAGCAAAACAAAAACCTGCTTTAGGAAATGTCGAAAACTGATCATACAGAAACGTAATGGGCCTTTCCGCTCTGCCTTGAAGAGGGTTCCATAAGGCGTTTTTCTCGGTTTCCATCGTAACTTTAAAGGGAAACTTTCACAATGTCCGGAGCCCTGGATGTCCTGCAGATGAAGGAGGAGGATGTCCTTAAGTTCCCGGCTGCAGGAATCCATCTGGGTGGCATCAATCTGGACTTCCAGATGGAACAATATATTTACAAGAGACAGAGTGATGGCATCTACATCATTAATCTGAAGAGAACTTGGGTAAAACTGCTGGCAGAGCATGCCATTGTAGCTATTGAAAACCCAGCCGATGTTAGTGTCATCTCACCCAGGAACACTAGCCAGAGAGCTGTTCTGAAATTCACTGCTGCCACTGGCACCACACCTATTGCTGGACGTTTCACACTGAGCACCTTCACCAACCAGATTCAGGCAGCTTTCAGGGAGCCTCACCTCTTTGGTGGTCACTGATCCTCGGGCAGATCACCTGCCTGTGACTGATGCATCATATGTTAACCTCCCAACCATTGCCCTGTGCAACACAGACTCCCCACTTTGCTATGTGGACATTGCCATTCCATGTAACAACAAGGGAGCTCACTCCATGGGTCTCATGTGGTGGATGCTGGCTGGTGAAGTCCTGTGGATGTGTGCTACCATCTCCTGGGAACACCCATGGGAGGTTATGCCTGATCTTTACTTCTACAGGGATCCAGAGGAGATTGAAAAGGAAGAGCAGGCCATAGCTGAGAAGGCAGCGACAAAGGAGGAGTTTCAGGGTGAATGGACTGCACCTGCCCCAGAATTCACTGCTACTCAACCAGAGGTGTCTGATTGGTCTGAGGGAGTATAGGTGCCATCTGTCCATTCAGCAGTTCCCCACCGAAGATTGGAGTGCTCAGCCGGCTACTGAGGACTGTTCTGCGGCTCCTACTGCTCAAGCCACTGAGTAGGTAGGAACAACTACAGAGTGGTCTTAAAACCCAGATGCTGTAATAGTGTTGGAAAAATGCTGATTGAAAATAAAAATTGGTTTCTTAACAAAAAAAAAATGTAATGGAATCTTATTGTACTTTGAGAATTGATCAAGTATATAGTTACTGAGAAACCTATGTTTAAGAATTGATGAAGAATGAAGTGAGAAGATCAAAAAGCAAATATATATGCTTGCTAGTGTATGTGTGCATATACACAAAAACTAGTACCTGTGCATATATATATATATATACATATATATATATATATATATATATTTACATGCACAGATATACACATATACATATTGTGTCTATTTTTGTATATACATGTCTATGTATATAAAGACTATAAAATAATGACTTTAAAAGGACTTTTAGCAATGGTGATTCCAAAAGACTAATAATGAATCATATTTTTGCTGTCATTCATCTTTCATTCACTAAGACCAATGACATCTAGAGAGTGATGTGTTGATTTTCAAGTGAATTGGATACAAATGGGACAGAGTTATTGCAAAGTTGTCAGTCTCAATCTCTCTTTCAAAGACATCAAAATCTAATGGCAAGAAGACTGGCAATGACCCAGAATGCAGTGGGTGACCTTGAAATTTCAAAATTAAGGTACTATCCAGGTCTCAATTCCTCAGAGGCCACATCAATTCAATGACTAAGGGCTGGGTAAGAGTTAAGACCAATGATGGCTCAAATTGCCATCTGGAAGATATCAATATGGGAGGGAAAGATATTGAAAGTTTCTTTCCAGAACAGAAAACATTAACTATATTCACTCATTCTAAACCATCAGAATCAAAACAATGAACCAAAGAGGCTTGGGTTGTGGGGTTTTTTTGTCTACCCATTGAAAATCACAGTGATTTGTGTTTTAAGGTTGAAGAAAGTAGCTTGATTTAAAACACAAAGATCTTTTAAAAGCTTTAAAATCTTGTAAACTAAAAATAAACAAATAATTTTTTTAAAAAAGGAAGTAAGTAAATTCTCTCAGGCTTTTGAAAAATGAAAAGAAAGATAAGAAGAAAAGAAGGATGGATCTACAGAAGGAAGAATAGAAAGAAAGAAAAAAGAAAGGAGGGAAGAAAAGAAACAAGGAAGGGAAGGAAGAAAATAAAGAAGGAAGGAAAGAAGGAAGGAAGGCAGGAAGGAAGGAAAGAAGGAAGGAAGGAAAGAAGGAAGGGAGGGAGGGAGGAAGGGAGAAGATGATAATGATGATAACATGGTAAAGACAGTTATGAAACATGCTACCAACCTCCTGAATGAGAGGTGATATACTTTGGATGAACCTTTTTTTAACATGGCCAGTATATGAATTTATTTAACTTAGCTAAGCATATTCCTTAAATTTTTTTTTTGTGTGTGTGCTTTTCCACACGTATAAATGCGGCTCTATACAAATACATATGCAAACATATTTAATATGTTCAGGTACATATCCATATCCATTTCAATATAATGAAGAAATTGGAAAGAGAGGAAAATATATTTGTGAACTAAAATGAATTAAATCATTATATTTTTTAAAATAATAATCAAGTTGAGGAGATACAGTAAAAGAAATATAGCAGTATTAGCTTGTAGTTTGCAAATGTGAAAAATAAATCTGTAATTTAAATCGGATCCAAAGAAAATAAAGTCCATAAGGCATGAAATCCCATCATATTTAGCTCCATTCTCACTTTAAAGCTCCTATATTTTGAAAATGTTCTGAGTGTCTATCAGAGTAACACGGCACCCAACAGCTGAACAAGATAAAAGCAGATATCAAGTAGGTTGCTATCACTAGGATATCTCAGGCATGTCTTTTTGAGGATTAGGTAGACAAAAAGTGCTGCACTTAGCTCAATTAGTTAAAAATAATTTACCAAGTGTACCAGGTGCTAAATCCTTTGATTGCAAAGATAAATGTGAAAAATTCCCTACTCCCCAGTAACGTACATGCTAATTGGGAAGATAATATCTATATATAAAGATAATACATGGGAATTTAAGGGAGGAACTAGTAATTGGGGGAATCAGGAACGACTTTATGTAAAAGATGGCACTTGAAAGACACAATGTATTCTCAGAGTCAAGAATCCATTACAGTTATTAGGAATCAGAAAAGGTATGGAGAAGAGTGATAACTGGCTTGTATATAGTAGGAAGGAGACCATTATAGAGTTGGATCACAAAGTCCATGGATGAGAGGAGAGTCAAAAGAGTGGAGGGAAGTGAAAAGATTGTGAAGAGTTTAAAATATCAGAAGACTTGCTTTATTTTCAAAGGTAATAGAACCACAGCAGTTTTTCAACAAAGAGTGAAGTGCTCAGACCCATATTGTCAGGAAGATTATTTGGAGCCGTTTAGAAAATTGAAATAGTAAAAAGATTTGAAGTAGGGATCTAAATTGTAATAACCCAGGAGAGACTATGGGATCAGTAAGATGTGAGACAAGGCATTTTCTTTAGGTCTCACAAACTCCTAGTACTTTCCCAAAATAAGAATTAGCAACAAGAGGTAAAAAAAAAAAAGTGTAGCTATCTCTGCTTTTGCATATACCAAGAAACTTAAAAAGATTTTAAAAAAATAAAGCAAAAACAAAAAGAAAACCTGAATAACAAGGCAGAATGTTAACCCTTGTTAACCTGAAATTTTGGTTAAAGGAGATAAATAGGCTAGGTGATATACATTTTTATTACTTATTCACTTAAAGCTAGCAGATATGTGTACACAGAGCTGGAACCTAAGTTCTGACTGCCTGAACAAAAGAATGAGGAAGTTTAAATACATTTTAGAACCATCCCAATTCACGTTTGTGTCACTCAAATTTATGATCTCCATATGTTTACTATCCATACTGTGGGAAAGGAAGCTTTTTAGTTATAAATACAGATTGACAGGCCAATAGACAAAGCAGGATCAGTTTGGAATTTTAGATCTCAGTTATGTCTGTGTTTTCCCCCATATGGAGTATGTCCCTAAGATAAGAGAAACCCCACTATTGAGCCTCATCTGGTCTCTGGTGTTGCTGACACAGGAAAAGGGTACTTTTCAAGCAAAGCAAAGCAGTCTGATTGATTAGTTCAGATTTTGGCTCTTATTGAGGCTATTAAATTGATATTAAATTATTATCACCCTAAACTCTTAATTAGAACCCTCTTTCCCACTATTCCCCATGCTCTGGAATGATGAATTCTATATAATTCAACCCAGTGACTTGTACTGAGACATAGACTCAGTAAATTACCCAGTGCTTCTATATTATCTGCCCTAACTTCACCATTCTGTTGACAATAGACAACAGGCTTCTGCTTTAAACATGTCCTTTGCAGTGGAGGAGGAGGTTTAGGAAAGCAGGAGTATTCTTTTCCTTAGGTAATTCTGTGCTTCACAACTCAGAATACTAAGGAACAGAGGAAAACTGGGTCAAGATGCCAAAAGCGTGAAGTTGCACCAGAACTGAAGGAAACGGGAGTGTTATTCAACTAGAACTCTTCTGTCTCCTTACAAGACAATTGGAGCATAGTTAAAAGCCAGTGAAAAATGAAATCCCTATCATGACTTAGGCTGAGACTCTGTTGATACCCAGCTTCTAAGTGATCAGTCATGAAAGAAGTTATAAAAGGAAGAACAGTGAGACATAGGAGAAATAAGGAAAAAAAGAAGAATTCATCTTCCTTCTTCAGATGGCTAACAAACCACCTAAATAAGTTCAAATGTTTCTAAATATATTTTTGTAAGACCTATTAAATTGAACCAATATTCAGTGAAACAAAGGATCCTGTCGACTCCCAGGAGGTTATGGAACTATAGCAGGATATTCCCCAATTTTTCAATAGAGAAATAATCTTCAAAGTAAATGTGAAAAGATAAGAAAATTGGGAATTGTGATTGTTTAAAAATGTAAATCATCTGAAATAAATGTAATAATAGAAAAACTTGAATCCACCATGTTGAATCTCTACAAAGAAATAAAAGAGGCTAGACTATAAATAATATTAAAGTGAAGGACAATGTGGAAATCGAAGAAACAAATCCAATTGCATTTCCTCAAAGACAAAATACACAGAGATAGCTTAAGGATCATAGGTTTCACCATACTGCAAGAAGTAACTCTCGTAAATCACCCAGAGCTTCTGAATGCAGAAAACAATGTGTCAATCAAAAAAAAAATCCACAGAAAGCTTCCAGAATTTTTTCCTAAAATAAAGTATTCTTTACACACTAGGACATTAAATTGCTAAATTTAACAATCCCAATGAGAACATATTCTGTAGGTGACCAGGAAAAATATCTTCAAATATAATAAAGTATTGGAATCATATCACCTCTCCTGGGCTGACCATGAACCATGGAAGTGAATTGAATAATACATTCTAAAAAGCAAAAATATTTAAGATGCAACCCACAATGTCATACCATAAACACCTGATCATCATCATCAGTGAAAAATGATCGATGCTTTCTTTTGGCTTCTTGCAGAATTTTTGTTAGTCATTGGATTTGTTAAATCAACACTTGATCTTAGAGTTTAAATATTTTCCCCCTGAGATGGATTTATCATCTTGCTTGAAAATTTCTTGAAAGATGCTTTACAGGCTCTTTTCCTAATCATGGCTTTCAGGTAGTTCAATGATTCTTAAATGATCTCTCCAGTATCTGATTGCTAAGTCTGTTGTTGTTGTGGCTGCTGCTGTTTTTCTGGTAAGGTATTTTACATTTTCCTCTTTTCTTTTATTCTTTTGAATTTGCATGATTATAGATGTATCATATAGTCATTAACTTCCATGTGTTTAATTCTATTTTTAAGGAACTGTTTTCTTCAGTTAGCTTTTGAAGGAATTATAGGAATGTAAATTTTTAAGATCTTTCCTGACCCTAGGTTGAGTGCACCTGGAGCCTGTGGTTGGAGGCTTGTTTTTCAAGAGATACTTTGTGATTGGGTAGTGGGTCAAGAGGGTTGTTACATTCTCTGAGCATGGAGAAGGCTATATAAAACTTGATGTGAGACTTTGTTTTGGGGCTCACTTTGAGAAGTGTTGTTTGATTTGACCAGATGTGACACTGGGCAGCCGTTGAGAGCCCCCAGGCTTTGAAAACCCAGATGTTGATTTTTCCCTTTCTGATAACTGTGATTAGGTATGGATGTATGTAACGGTTGAACGGTTTGGAAACCTGTCTGCTGAAATATTTGTCTTCTACATTCTGTTTGTATACCCTGAAATTTGGGGTGCTGACTTTTTCCCCTGAACAAGGTAAATTATATATTTGATTGATTAAAGCAAGACTGTTAACCTATTTTGAGTTGCTTTCCTTTAGCAAAGTAGATCTAATAACCTGTGTTGGCAGCCACCCTGGGGACTTTGGGGTGCTTGCTGCTACAACTTCCTTTTCCATTTCATGCATCCTACCTTTTAAGGAGATGTGCTATTTTCCCAAACTATTGACTTTTTCATGATTTTTTTGCATCACTTATTTCTTTTCCCAATTTGTCTTCTACCTTTCTTATTAGATTTTAAAAATATTTCTGAATTCTTTTTTTTTAAGCTATTAGGGTTAAGTAACTTGCTCAAGGTTACACGGCTAGTCATTATTTATATGTGGGTGCTCATTTTCTGAGGCCGGATTCGATCTCAGGTCATCCCAACTCCGAGGCCAGTGGTCTTACTCACTGCACCACCTAGCCGCCCCCTATTTCTGAATTCTTTTTTTTTTAATTTTTTATTTTCAAATTTCCTTTACTTCCCTCCCCCCTCCCCTCATGACAGCATATAATACAGTATAGGGTCTGCAAATGCATTCATATTAAACATTATTCCAATTACAAAGGCATATTGTACTAGGTGGGATGAAAAATGGTAAGGAAGAAGTAAAACCAAACAATGAGAAGAACAAGATCATTTAGTTTGCTTCCATCAGGATTCAGGCTCAGTTCTTTCTAGTTATATCTCTGGATGGCGCATTTCTCACTTTCTTGAGTCATTCTGGATTAACTTATATCACTGCATAGCTGAAAAGAGTCCAGTCTGTCATAGTTGGTCGTCACAGATATGGTATGTCTGTGATTGTATACAAATTTCTTCTGATTCTACTCTACTCTCTCAGCATCAGTTTGTATAAGTCTCTCCAGGTAATTATGAAATCCGTCACCTCCTCGTTTCTTATAGCAAAATAAAATTCCATTACATTCATATACCACAACTTGTTTAGCCATTCCCCAACTGATGGGCACCCCTTTAGTTTCCAATACTTTGCAACCACAAAAAGGGCTGCTAAAAATATTTTTGTACATATGGGTCTTCCTCCCACTTCTATGATCTCTTTGGGATATAACCCTAGAAGTGGTATGGCTGGGTCAAAGGGTATGAAATTATTTATAATCCTTCGGGCATAATTCCAGATTGCTCTCCAGAATGGTTGGATAAGTTCACAACTCCACCAGCAATGTATTAGCGTTCCAGTTTGCCCACATCCTCTCCAGCATTTGTCACTTTCTTGTTTTGTCATCTTAGCCAATCTGACTGGAGAGATGTGGTATCTCAAAGTTGTTTTGATTTGCATTTCTCTAATTAATAGTGATTTAGAGCATTTCTTCATATGCTTATAGATATCTTTAATTTCTTTCTCTGAAAACTTCCTATTCATATCCTTTGACCATTTCTCAATTGGGGAATGACTTGTGTTCATATAGATTTTACAGTATCATCCTTTACACCTAGATCATGCACCCATTTAGACTTGATTTTGGTGTATGGTGTTAGATAGTGATCTTTGCCCAGTTTCTGCCATACTGTATTCCAGTTTTCCCAGCAGTTTTTGTCAAATAGTGTATTCTTATCCCAAAAACTGGGGTCTTTGGGTTTATCGAACAATAGATTGCTATATTCATTAACTGCTGGGTCTCCTGCACCTAATCTATTACATTGATCCACTACTCTACACCTCTGCCAGTACCAAGCAGTTTTGATGACTGCTGCTGTATAATACAGATGAAGATCTGGCATAGCTAGTCCACCTTCCCTAGCATTTCTTTTCATTAATTCCCTTGATATTCTAGACTGTTTGTTTTTCCAAATAAATTTTGTTATTAATTTGTCTAACTCTACAAAGTAGTTTTTTGGTAAATTGATTGGAATGGCACTAAATATATAATTTAGTTTAGGTAAAATTGTCATTTTTATTATATTAGCTCAACCCAGCCACGAGTAATTGATATTTTTCCAACTATTTAGATCAGTTTTTATTTGTGTGAGAAGTGTTTTGTAGTTGTGATCATATAGATTCTGGGTTTCTTTTGGCAAGTAGGTTCCCAAATATTTTATAATGTCTACAGTGACTTTAAATGGGATTTCTCTTTCTATCTCTTGCTGTTGAGTTTTATTAGAGATGTACAGGAATGCTGAGGATTTATGTGGGTTTATTTTATATCCTGCAACTTTGCCAAATTTATTTATTGTCTCAAGTAATTTTTTACTTGATTCTCTAGGATTCTCTAAGTATATCATCATATCATCTGCAAAGAGTGACAGCTTGGTCACTTCTTTGCCTAATTTGATTCCTTTGATTTCTTTTTCTTCTCTAATTGCTACTGCTAACGTTTCTAGTACCAGATTGAATAAGAGGGGTGATAGTGGAAACCCTTGTTTCACTCCTGATGTTATTGGAAAGGCTTCTAGTTTATCCCCATTGCATATAATACTTGCTGATGGTTTTAGATAGATGCTAGCAACTATTTTAAGGAAGGCTCCATTTATTCCTATACTTTCTAGTGTTTTTAATAGGAATGGATGTTGTACTTTGTCAAAAGCCTTTTCTGCATCTATTGAGATGATCATGTGGTTTTTGCTAGTTTTGTTGTTGATATGCTCAATTATATTGATGGTTTTCCTAATATTAAACCATCCTTGCATTCCTGGAATGAATCCTACCTGATCAGGGTGTATTATTTTTGTGATAAGTTGTTGGAGTCTTTTGGCTAATATTTTATTTAGAATTTTTGCGTCTAAATTCATGAGGGAGATTGGTCTATAATTTTCTTTCTCTGTTTTATCTCTTCCTGATTTAGGAATCAGTACCATATTTGTGTCATAGAAAGAGTTTGGTAGGACTCCTTCTTCACTAATTTTCCCAAATAGTTTGTAGAGTATTGGAATCAATTGTTCTTTAAATGTTTGATAGAATTCACTAGTGAACCCATCTGGCCCTGGAGATTTTTTTCCTAGGGAGTTCATTGATGGCTTGTTTGATTTCTTTTTCTGAGATGGGGTTGTTTAGGTAATTCACTTAGGTTTAGGATTTAGGTTATTTAGGTAATTCACTTCCTCTTCAGTTAATCTGGGCAATTTGTGATTTTGTAAATATTCCTCCATTTCACTAAGATTGTCATACTGATGTGCATACAATTGGGAAAAATAATTCCTCATTATTTTTTTGATTTCCTCTTCATTGGAGGTTGATTCACCCTTTTTATTTCTGATACTCATAATTTGGTTTTCTTCTTTCTTTTTTTTTTATCATATTGACTAAGGGTCTATCAATTTTGTTGATTTTTTCATAAAACCAGCTCTTAGTTTTATTTATTAATGCAATGGTTTTCTTAATTTCAATTTTATTAATCTCACCTTTGGTTTTCAATATTTCTAATTTAGTACTAAATTGGGGGTTTTCAATTTGTTCTTTTTCTAGCTTTTTCAATTGCATGTCCAATTCATTGACCTCCCTTCTGTCTGCTTTAATTAAGTATGCACTCAGGGATATAAAACTTCCCCTGAGAACTGCCTTTATTGCATCCCACAAATTTTGGTATGTTTTTTCATTATTATCACTCTCTTGAATGAAATTATTGATTGTTTCTATAATTTCTTCTTTGACCCACCAATTTTTTAGGATTAAATTGTTTAGTTTCCAATTAATTTTTAGTCTATCTTTCCATGGCCCTTTATTGCATATAATTTTTATTGCATCATGATCTGAGAATGATGCGCTTAATATTTCTGCCTTTCTGCACTGGATTGTGAGGTTTTTATGCCCTAGTACATGGTCTATTTTTGAGTATGTACCATGCACTGCTGAAAAGAAAGTAAATTCCTTTTTATCCCCATTCAGTTTTCTCCAGAGATCCATCATATCTAGTCTCTCTAAGATTCTATTCACCTCCTTAACTTCTTTCTTGTTTATTTTGAGGTTAGATTTATCGAGTTCAGAGAGGGGGAGATTAAGGTCCCCCACTAGTATAGTTTTGCTATCTATTTCTTCCTCTAATTCCTTTAACTTCTCCTCTAGGAATTTGGATGCTATACCACTTGGTGCATATATATTAAGTAGTGATATTGCTTCATTCTCAATGGTGCCTTTTAGTAGGATATAGTTTCCTTCCTTATCTCTTTTAATTAGATCTATTTTTGCTTTTGCTTTATCTGAGATAAGTATTGCTACCCCTGCTTTTTTTACTTTAGCTGAGGCATAATAAATTTTACTCCAACCTTTTACCTTTAACCTGTGGGTATCCCTTTGTTTCAAATGTGTTTCTTGAAGACAGCATATTGTAGGATTATGGTTTTTAATCCATTCTGCTATCTGCCTCTGTTTTATGGGAGAGTTCATCCCATTCACATTCACAGTAATGATGACTATCTGTCTCTTCCCTTCCATCCTATTCCCTCCCCTGTTTGTGTTTTTGTTTATTCCTTCTCAATTCCCCTCCTTGAAGTTTTCCCTTTTGACCACCCCCTCCCTCAGTGTTCCCACCCAGTGACCCCCCTTCTTAACCTACCCTCTGCCCTTACTACTATTTCCCTCCCTTTTAAACCCTCCCTTTAGTCTCCTCCTTTTCACCCCCCCCCCTTACCCTCCCACTATCTATAGGACACAATAAATTTTTATACTTATCAGAGTAAATTACTACCCGTTTGATTCCAAACCAATGAGAGTAAATTACAAACAGTGCTCCTCTCCCTCCCTCCAATTCCTCTATTTAATGAATTTATGTGTCTATTCACGTTAGATTCTTAAACTTCACTGATTAATTTGATCCTTCTTTGAACCAGAACTAGTGAGAATAGTGTTTAAATGATGTTCCTCTCCCTCTTACTTTCCCTTCTTCTATAGTGTGTTTTGATGCCTCTTCAGATGGCATATTTTACCTTTTCCTAGCTCATCCTTTCCTTTTTCCCATTACAGTACCATTGATCCCCTTAATAGTCTTTTTTTTTTTTTAGACTCCATGTTAGTGCATTCATACCCACACCCTCTAAGTATAACCCTTTTGCAGGTCATGATAATCATAGAGATTTCAAATATTGACAGTTATCAGCTCCACATATAGGGATGTGAACATTTTGCTCTTGTTGCATCCCAGGTAATGAGCTTGTGTTTGTGGGTGTGGGTGTGTGCACTTCTGCATGTGTGAGTCTATGTTACCCTTGTTTACCTTTTTATGTCCTTCTGGGGTCTTGTAATTGGAGATCAAATTTTCCATTGAGCTCTGGCTTTTTCATTAGGAAAGTCTGGAAGTCCCTTACTTCATTAAACGTCCATCTCCTTGCCTGAAAGATTATGCTCAGTTTTGCCAGGTAGTTAATCCTTGGTTGTAGTCCTAGCTCTCTTGCCCTACGAAATATCAAATTCCAGTCCCTCCACTCTTTTAATGTAGAAGCTGCTAGGTCCTGTGTGATCCTAACTGTAGTTCCTCGATATTTGAATTGTTTCTTTTTGGCTGCTTGTAGAATTTTTTCTTTAATCTTATAATTCTGGAATTTGGCTACTATATTTCTTGGAGTTTTCAGTTTGGGATCTCTTTCAGGAGGAGTCCGGTGAATTCTATCAATAGCTATTTTATCTTCTGATTCCAGGACCTCAGGACAGTTTTCTTTGACAATCTCTTGGAGGATGTTGTCTAGACTGCTTTTCTCATCATGGCTTTCTGGTAGACCAATAATTCTTAGGTTGTCTCTCCTGGATCTGTTCTCTAGGTCAGTTATTTTTCCAGTGAGATATTTTACATTTTCTTGCAATTTTTCGATCATCTTGTTTTTTTCGATTGACTCCTGCTGCATCATAGAGTTCTGAGTTTCAGTTTGATTGTATCTAATTTTTAGTGAATTATGGTCTTCAGTTAGTTTTTGAAGTTCCTTTTTTAGGGAGGTATTTTCTTTTTCTAAGTTGGTCACTGCCTCCCTCATTTGGTCTTTAAAATTTTTCTTAAGCTCCTCCAGGAATGCTATTTGGGCTTGAGACCAGATCATGTTTCCTTCTGTGGTCTCTGGTGTGGGCAGAGAGTCTATATTGTCCTGTGTGTTTTGTTGTTCTTTCCCTGCATAGTATGCTCGAATAGACTTTCTTGCCTTCCCCTTCTCCTTTTCAGCTTCCTTCCTTCCCATTGTGACTTCCTGTTTCCTAGTGTCTCAGGCTATGAGTTTGGGGCCTGATCCTTGACTTTGAATACCTCTGGGTGGCTAGTTTATGGCTAAGTCAGGGAAGTCAGTGAGGAATGTAGATGTGTAGGTGGGGATGAGTCTGACCACTTCAGATTTCTGCCTCTATACCCCTGGGCTATAAGTAGGCTTTTGTTGGTGAGGTGAGGTGGGGCTAGTTGGGTCCCCTCCCTCTGTTCTCTTCAGATTCCTGGCTGTCTCAGTTACACCCTTTCTTGGAGATTCTCAAGCCTGAGTCTATTTCCATTAACTTGGGATTTCAGTCTGGGTGGGAGACTTATCTTTGGGGTTTCTGCTTCATGAAGGAGGGATGGGAGGATCAGAGCAGCTAGAATTTACTTTTCCATTCCAGCCCATGTATTATACAGGCAGGCAGTTTCTAAACTTCCAGGCTGGGGGCTGAATGCAGCCTGAGTAGCCACTCTCTCCACTGGGGGCCCGACTCTCCTACCTGGCCCCAATGATCCGTTCCCTCTCCGAGATGACTGCAATTTGTCCTTGGTAAGTCTGCAGGCTGGGGGTTTTTCTCTCTCTGGTGTAGTCTGCTTGCCTGCTCTTAGGTCTGAGCTGTGCAGACCCCATGCGCTCTGCGCTCGACCTGTGAGGACACTCTGGGCAACCTCCTGGGCTGGATTCTGCCACACTCTGTCTTCCACTGGGCTCTGTCACTCCGGAATCCGCTCAGATTTACCCTTTTGGACTTAGTGACAGAGGAGCTCAGCGAGGTTACTGCTTCCTCTATTTCTGAATTCTTACAGGAAGATTGTAGGGGTTTGAGACCAATTAATATTTCTCTTTGCAAAATTTTGCATATAGGTGTTTTGACATTGTTGTCCTCCTCTGAGTTTGTTTTGATCTTCCCTGTGATGAGGGCAAGAGTAATAGGTTCTACCAAGACTCTGATCATTATCAGTGACCAGAAACCAGAAACCAGAACCCTACAATTCAGTCTGGAAAGTATTCACCAGGCTGACTTTGAAACCGAGATTGTAAAAGTTTATTACGCTGTACAGCACAGCTGGCCAGGCTTCTTGGGGAACCTGCAAACTTAAGGAAGACACAGGCATAGTTTTTTAAGGAGTCATAGTAGTAAATCAGGTGTCAATTATGCTAACTAGGTGAGTAAGTGTGGGATTAGGGTGGAGTTAAGGACTGGTCAGTGCTTAAAGGAACATGCATTTTAAATATCAACTGCACAGGCATATTGCCCATAATTCACTGGGAAATAAATAGCCCAAGGTGGGGCTCCCTGGAGGTGCAGTTTTAGGCCTGAAATGTCACTATGTCAGCCAGTGGTCAGGGCTAACTGAGAAGTACCCAGTCTGCCACCCATCAGTGTCATGTTTGACAAGACGGATGTTGGGAATGAAGGCTAAGGGATACTCAGTATGTGTGTAATTGGCTAAAGAGTTAATCTATACATAGGTTATTGAAGGATTCATGGGCAAAACTGGCCACTCTACTAGGTGAGATAACATTTGCCTAAGCTAAAATGTTTATAGATGGTTTAGTGAAAGATTCATAGCTTGTTATTGTTTCAAGCAGAGATAAACAGTTCATTAGTTGTTGCTGGGCAGAGTGCGGGCAGGGGGAAGGGGCAGTTAATGCTCTGGATCTGGGGAGGGGGAAATGTGATTTCTTGACTTTTAAAGTTGAGTTCTACACCTGGGATATAGGAGGCACTATATAACCTTTTTGCACTGGGACTAGGGGACTGGTCACATGCTTTTTGTCTTTTTGTGGTGCGTTCTGGGTTTGGCAGTTCTCCTGCTGCACTGGGGCTAGAAACTCCATAGCTACCCAGTATGCCATTGACCTGCCAAATCAGGTACATCAGACCTCAGTTACTGATCTGTGCTGCAGTTAGGAGTTTCCCTTTGGCTTGTCTCAATACCACGTACACTGAGCTGTACTCTGTTTTTTTTACCCAAGACCTTTCCTGTATACCTTATAAGTTACCTTGGACTGGAAAATTATTTCATCCCATATTTTTTTAGTTATTTTGCTGTGGAATCCATTCTAAGTCTTCATTTAAATTTGTTTCACGGGAAAGTAGAGAGAGCTCAGGCAACTTCTTGTCTTTTCTTTACCTGTCCTTGTTATCTTGGCTCTACCTCTCTGAATAATTTTGAAAGAATTAATTTTAATATCTGAAAGTCCTAAATAATTTTCTGGTACTGCTTCCTTCATGATGGTGTTCATATATGTTTTTGTTAATTTCATTTTATATTCTTTTTGGAGACACTATTTCTAAGAAGTCTTTCCTAATTCTGCAGTCAAAGTCAATAGCTTCAGTTTTTGGAGAGATGATGTGTTCCTTTAATGTTTTCTTCCCTTCCCTTCCCTTCCCTCCCCTCCCTTCCCTTCCCTTCCCTTCCCTTCCCTTCTCTTCCTTTCCCTTCCCTTCATTGCAGTATTGTTGCAAATGGATATACTAATTCTTTCTGTCCCTTTTTTTGAGAAACTCTTGAATATGGATTAAAGTTTTGCTTTTTTTTCATGAAGTGTTAAGTTTTTAAATTCTACATTAGATTCTTAAATTGACATTAATATTTTTGTCTTATGGATTTATTGTTTTATTTTTTTCCTTTTTGAACAGTTATATAATTTTTCTTTATTCTGACATTCACTTGATATTTCTCAGGAATCTGTTTCATTCAACATTAGTTTCCTTTGTGTTTTTAAAAAGTATATATTGTGTTAGAATACATTTGTAATCTCTTTATGGATTAACTACTTATACTTTCTTCTAGTTTAAGGACTCTCTCATTTATGTACTCTCCTACTCATGCTGTGAGGAAAAGTGGAGAAGAATCCTGAGTAAGCTCCTTAATAAAGAACAGTCTCTGGTGCTATTTGTAATAAGTTTATCTTTTTGATGTTCTCTCTTTATTACGTGGATTCAGGTGTATTTTTTTAGTCTATCACACAATTCCTTTGTAGGCTATGTTTTCAAATTTGGGCAGAAGTCTATGGAAAAATGTCTGATTCACCATCTAGCATTTATACAATATTCATTATTAAAAGAATCCCAACCTTGTGATACTTGACAGAGAAATTGAAAAAAGATCAATGTATATGGACAATAAGAGATTACTTCAAATTAATTATGATTAATTTAAAATTTCATTCTGGACTCTTGGTTTTAGTTAAATGGTTTCCTTCATAGGAATACTTTTAAGAGTGTTTAGTCCCTTGTTTTAAGACATTATTGTAGTTTACAGAAGGGTGTGAGTCTTCAGAGACTCATATTCTAATACCCAATGAGAATAATATTATAAAACTCTACTCAAGACTAGAGTCTTTATTTAGACAAGTTTTTCTTGCTTCAGATTCTTTTTTATATAAACATTTTCAAATTATTGGGCATTTTTATAGAAAAGCATAAAAAAATTAAAAAAACAAACTAAGCAGAATATATAAATGGTATATATTCTGGTGACATCTGCAGTTTTTACAGTATCAGCATTGAAGCATTCTTTTAATTCACGTTTTATCATACTTGGGTGGGGGAGAAGTTGCTTCCACTTCTTCACTGTTAAATTGTTAGTGTAAACTTTATAAAGAATGAAGATCTTGGGGTGCCTAGGTGGTGCAGTTAATAGAGCACCAGCCCTGGAATCAGGAGGACTTGAGTAAAAATCTGATTACAGCCATTAACACTTACTACATGTGTGACATGGGGCAAGTCACTTAACCCCAACTTCCATGCACTCTCCCTTCCAAAAAAAGCAAAAAAAGCAAAAAAACCAAAACCAAAAACAAAAACAAAAGAATGAAGCTCTCTCCATTGTGGAACCTGAGTTCTACCAGGGCAAAGAGCTCAAAAGTCAAGTAATTAGCTGGCAATATGAGCAAGCCATGGAAGCACAAACAAACCATACTATCCTTTTCTGGGGACAAAAAGGATCAAGGCATGGAGTGAGAGGAAAATAGCAAAGTCAGAACTACTGCATCAAAAGACTCCAAGTAAAATATGAACAGGTTACAGGCCACGGAGGAGCTCCAGAAAGATTTTGAAAATCAAGTAAGAGAAGTGGAGGAAAAAATGGAAAGATAAATGAGAATGATGAAAAAAATGAAAATTGACTCAATAGCCTGCTAAAGTAGATCCAAAAATATACTGAAGAAAATAACACCTTGAAAAATAGAATAAGTCACATGTCAAAAGAGTCCTAAAAAGCCAGGAAGGAGAAGAATACCTTAAAAAGCTCAATTTTCCAGATGGAAAAGGAATTTCCAAAACTCTCTGAGGAGAACAACTCCTTCAAAATTAAGTTGGAGGAAATGAAAGCTAATGACTTTACGATAAGTCAAGACACTGAGTAAGAGCCCCAGCCCCACAGTCGGAAGGACCTGGGATCGGTTCTGGCCTCAGAAACCCACACATAAATAACTATCCATGTAACCTTGAGCAAGTTACTTAATGCCAATTGCTTTATTAAAAAATGATACTATAAAACAGATCCAAACAAATGAAAAAAAAAAGAAAGCAATGTGAAATATCTTACTGGAAAAACCACAGACCTGGAAAATAGATTGAGGAGAGAGAATTTAAAAATTATTGGACTACCTAAAAGCCATGATAAAAGAGAGCATAGACACCATCTTTAAAGAAATCATCAAGCAAAA
The DNA here is from genome assembly GCA_011680675.1 of Gymnobelideus leadbeateri. Taxonomy (NCBI): domain Eukaryota; kingdom Metazoa; phylum Chordata; class Mammalia; order Diprotodontia; family Petauridae; genus Gymnobelideus; species Gymnobelideus leadbeateri. The sequence continues at coordinate 22,603 of WOXC01008676.1, forward strand.
TTGCCCTGGTATTATAGAACCAGAGGGCAAGATAGAAATTGAAAGAATTCAGCAATCGCCTTTTAAAAAAGATCCCCAGAGCAAAGCTCTTAGGAATATTATAGTCAAATTCCAGAGTTGCCAGGTCAAGGAGAAAATACTTCCAGCAGTCAGGAAGAAACAATTTTAGTATTTTGGAAACACAATTAGGATAGCACAACATCTAGCAGCTTCTACATTAAGGGACTGAAGGCTTGGAATATGATATTCCAGAAGTCGAATGAGCTAGAACAAAAATCAAGAATCACCTACTCAGAAAACCTGAATATAATAATGCTGGAGGGGAAAATATGGTCATTCCATGAAATAGAGGTTTTTTGAGCATTATTGATGAAAAAACAGAGATGAACAGAAAATCTGACATTTGGGACAGAGTCAAGATGGCATAGTAGAAAAAGGACTTCCATGCAGCTCTGGCTCCCACCTCCTCCAATTCATGAAAAAAAGTTGACTCTACACAAACTTTAGAGCTACAGGAGTCACAAAATGAGAGAGAGAAGCTATCCTCCCACTGAGGACAGCCTGACAGGTGGGCAGGATGTGGCCAGGGCAAAGCTCTGGGAGCTGAGCCAAGCCCCATGGAGCTTGAGATTCTTGCTTCAGGGTGGCTGACCAACTCCTGGCTGGAGGGAATTCAGATCACCAGCAGCAGTGGTAGTTTCCAGAATTATCAAACATAAATGCCAAGGAAAAAGAGTGAGGTCAGGGCAGTGTGGACTTTGGGACCTGGGAATTCAGAGTGACATCTGACCTTTGAAAAGCAGCTGAGGCACCAGAGCTTTTCAGACAATGCTTCACAAATGCTTCAGAGTTCATAGTCGGGACACAATATAGGAACCAAGCAACCAGACTGAGGGGTAATTGTTCTTGCTTTAACTTACATGGATCTGGATGATTGTCTAGCATGGAGGTTCTGTGGAGTGTGAGAAGTCTACCAGAGCCTGTGTAGGCTTCAGAAAGGTCACCCAACTAATACATCCAGAAGTGTTGAAAACCCCAGCAGATTGTAGGGAGACCAAGTGACCAATCTGATGGTAATTGCTATTGCTTTAATCTGCTTGAATCTGGGTTGTGGTCTAGGGTGGAAGTCCTGGGGTATGGAATCAGCTTGACAGAGTGTGTGGAGGTTTCAGAGAATGCACCCAACTAATGCTTTCAGCAGGTGAGAAAACCCCAGCAATTGGGACAACATCCCCTTGTATGGTAGCAGTTCTACTGTGGCAAAAGCCTCAAAGGTCAAGTAATTGAGTGGCAACATGAGCAAGCAAAGGAAGCAAAGCAAACAGAGCAATCCAACTTTACACTCCTATATTGGAGACAAAAAGGGTCAAAGCATGGAACAGGAGTAAGAAAGTGAATTCAGAACAACTGCACCAAAAAACTTCCAAGAAAAACATGAGCTGGCTACAGGCCATAGAGTAGCTTAAAAAGGATTTTGAAAATCAAATAAGAGAAGTGGAGGAAAAATAGGGAAGAGAAATGAGAATGATTCAAGAAAATTATGAAATGAGATTCAACAACCTGAGTGAAGAAAATAACATCTTAAAAAGAGACTAATTCAGATGGCAAAAAAGGCTCAAAAAGGCAATGAGAAGGATGCCTTAAAAAGCCAAATTTGCCAGATGGAAAAAGAAACTCAAAAGCTCACTGAAGAGCATAATTCCATCAGAATTAGACTGGAGCAAATGGAAGCTAGTGACTTCATGAGAAATCAAGATACTTTTAAACATATCCAAACAAATGAAAAAAAAGCAATATGAAATATCTCATTGGGAAAACCACTGACCCGGAAAATAGATCCAGGAGAGATAATTTAAAAATTATTGGACTACCTGGTAGCCATGATCAAAAAAAGAACCTAGAAATCATCTATCAAGAAATTCTCAAGGAAAATTTCCCTGATGTTTTAGAACCAGAAGGCAAAATAGTGGTTGAAATAATGCACCAATCACCTCCTAAAAAAGATCCCAAAAAGAAAACTCCTAGGAATATTATAGCCAGGTTCTGGAATTCCCAGATCAAGAAGAAAATATTACAAGCATACAGGATGAAAGAATTTAAATATTGTGAAAACACAATCAGGCAAACACAGGATCTGTCAGCTTCCACACTGAGGGATCAAAGGGCTTGCTATATGATATTCCAGAGGTTAAAGGAGCTGGGATTAAAACCAAGAATCACCTATCAAGCAAAACTGAGTATCATGTTTCAGAGGGAAATAGGTTCATTCAAAGAAATAGAGACTTTCAAGCATTATTGATTAAAAAAAAAACAGGGTGGAACAGAAAATTTGACATTCGGATACAAGAAGCAAGAGAAGCATGAGAAGGTAAACAGGGAAAATAAATCATAAGGATAAGTATCTGAGTTGAACTTTTTATATTCTTACATGGAAAAATGATAAATGTAACTCATAAGACTTGTCTTAGTATGAGGATAGTTGAAGAGAAGAGAAATGTGTGTGTATATATGTGTGTGTGTGTATGTGTGTGTGTATACACACACACACACACACACACACATATATATATATGTGGACTATGAATTCATATGTGAATGTGTGCATATATGTGTACAGGTATACATAGATATAGGGCACAGGACCAATTTAATAGGAAGGGATGATACTTAAAAGTTGAAATTAAGAGTTGTGAGAGGAATATAATGAGAAGAGATGAGGAGAGAGTGAATGGGGTATACTATCTCATATAGAAGAGGCAAGGGAAATGGTTACAATAGAGGAGAAGAACAGGAAGGCAAAGAGGAATGGGTCAACCTTATTCTCATTGAATTTGACTTATGGGGGAATGACATACACACTTAATTGGGTATCTCACCCTACAGGAGAGGTGAGGGGAAGGGAGGGCAGGCTTGGGGGAGAGAATTTGGAAGCACCCACTTTTTTAAGCAATTGGGGTTAACTTGCTCAAGGTTACACGGCTAGTCATTATTTATGTGTGGGTGCTCATTTTCTGAGGCCGGATTTGATCTCAGGTCATCCCAACTCCGAGGCTGGCTCTTTTACTCACTGTGCCACCTAGCCACCCCTTTTAGGGCAATTGGGGTTAAGTAACTTGCCCAAGGTCACACGGCTAGGTTTTTGTTTGTGTGGGTTAAGTGTCTGAGGCCGGATGCGAACTCAGGTCCTTCTGACTCCAGGGCCGGCGCTCTACTCACTGGGCCACCTAGCCGCCACTTTTGAAAAGGGACTGGATCAAAATAGAAAATAGAACAAGTGGGAGGTGGAATAGGAGGGAGGGAAATAATTTCAGTCTTTTACAAGATATCCACTATGGAAATGTTTTGCATAGCTACAGATGTACAGCCTTTACTGAATTGCTTATTTTCCCAGTAAGGGTGGGTGACAAGGGAGGAAAGGAATGAATCTGGGATTCAAAGTTTTAAAATCAAATGTTTAAAATATATAGATTTAGATGTAGATATATACACATATATAGTGTTATTAATATTATTTTACATGTAACTGTGAAATAAGATATATAGGCACTGGGGCAGAGAGATTCACTGTGCCTTACTGGAAAGTTGGAGGGTGTATGGGAGAAGACATGGGAGATACGATTTTGGAGGAGGGGATATCCTGTGGGATTGCTATTTTGGGGTGGTGTGTAGGGGAAAAATGGGGAGAAAATGTGTAACTTAATAGCTTGCTGAAATGAATGATGTAAACTAGAATTTAATAAAGCATTTAATTAAATTAAAAAAAATAAAACTAAATCAAATGAGGTGATATTTGTAAAACACTTAGTGTAATGTGTGACATTTAAGTGCTATATAAATATGTTTTTTAAAATAAATAACATTAATATATATGGCCTCCATTCCCTATTGAAACTTAATAGAAAAATATTATCTTTGAATCATGATTTCTTCTTTGTCAATACTTTTGATTTCATTAGTATGTGGAACTTGTGGTGTAGAAACTCCTTCATTCGATGCAAATCATCAACTTATGTGTAATTTATAATCTTAGAGAATTTTCTGGGACACTGAAAATTTAAATAACTTGTCCATGGTCACAGAGGATATAAATTTAGACCTTCTTGACTAAAAGATTGGCCTTCTATCTTTTTGTAATAGTGTCTCTTCCCAAAAACCTTTAATACTATTTTCTCATATTAATGCATATGCAGATAGACATATACTAATATGTATATTTTCCTAAGCTATAAACTGAAGATGAAAATAAATGCTCTGAAGCTTATATGTATATAAGATATAAGAATAATTATAATAAATAGTATAATAGATATTTTTAATTTACCACCTAAATTACTCTCATGCATATATATATATATATATATATATATATATATATATATATATATATTTTCTTTTTTGCTGCCCTTTTGACTTCATTTACATAGAGAACTCTTGGTGAGGCACCTCCCTTTATCCATGAAGATTAAGAATTTTCAGTAGCTGTAATGGTAATAGAAATTTGAAGATCTTCCTTGTCCCTTAATAAGCCTTATGGGAACAGTTGTGTTATTTGCCCAGATGCGACTCTGGCCAGCCATTGAGTCCCCCAGCTTTGAAAACCCAGATGTCGGTGTTTCCCTCTCTGGTGACTAACTAGGTATGGATGTAGTGGTCAGACAGCTAGAATTCCTGTCTGCTTAATTGTGTCATTTTTTCTTTTAACTTCTGTTTGTATTCTCTGAAATTCAGGGTGCTTTTTTCCCCTAGATAGATGATATATATTTGATGGATTAAAGTAAGATTGTTAACCCCCTTTGAGTTGTTTTCCTTTAGAAAAGCAGATCAAAGAACCTGTGCTAGCAGCCATCCTAGGTATGCTAGGGTGCTTGCTGTGACAAATGGTGAAATGAACAGGATCTTCAAACTAAAAGAAAAGTATGGGGGCTATGATAACTGTTTTTTTTTCCCCAGTTGTGGTATCTGTGACTCTGTGGAGCCATGAATTAGTAGCAAAGAATAGCCAGCATGCAAACTTCAATGAGGTGAGAGCAGGAACAGTGAGCTGCCTGCATCAGGACTGGAGCAGAAGCCAGGAGTGGTTGCTTCCTGTGGGAGGAGGAGGAACACAGGAGTTCAGAATTTAGCCATAGGATAGCATAAGGACTGTGCAGCTAGGCAGGGACACTGAATGTGTTTTCTTGCTGCATCCCACAGTTTGGGATGCAGGGGGAGGATGGAATTGTGTTTATGTGGGTGGGGTGAAGTGCTATGTACACCCAAGCACCCCACACTGTTGGTTTTGTTGCCCCGCTGCCCCTAAGAACTTGAAAGTGGGGGCTGGAGCAGTGTTAAGACTGGGACTTGGCTTATAAGAGCCTGTACCTGAGAGTGCCAAGAGGAAGCTTGCAAGGTCAACATGGGGGGAAGACATAAACCCATGAGAACTTTATTTGGAATTTTTGTTTTGAATTGAGGGGTGTGTAATGCTATGTACTTTGTGTTTGCTTAAGGCTGTGTGACTATTCTGCTAATGAGTTATTATACTATGTATCTTGCAAATGTGTTGTACTTATTTTATGGGGATTTTATTCTACTCAAAAAATGTTATTGTTAATTCAGATATAAGTTGCCTATGTAAAGGGCATGAAAGATCTTGGGCCTGAATGTAATGGTAACAGAAATTTGAATATCTTCCCTGCCCCTTAGTAAGCCTAAACTGAATTTGAGGACCTCTGCTTATTTGAAAATATATTCTGCCCCCTAATAGACTGCATGTGCTCTCCTGGAGCAAGTGGTGGGAGGCTTCTTTTCAGGAAAGTACAACTTTTGTTACTTTGTACTCAACTGAGTAATGGAGGTTGTGATGTTCACTGACCCTGGAGAAGTCTATATATACTTCTGAGGCAAAGTTTTGCTTTGGAGCTCACTTACAGGGAGTTGTGTAATTTGGCCAAATGAGACACTGAGCAGCCATTGACTCCCCCGGCTTTGAAAACTCAGATGTTGGTGCTTCTCTCTCTGGTGACTAGCTAGGTATGTATTTAATGGTCAGACAGCTAGAAGCCCTGTCTGCTAATTGTGTTATTTTCTCTTTTAACTTCTGTTTATATTCTCTGAAGTTTAGGGTGCTGACTTTTTCCTCTGAACTAGGTAAATGATATATGTTTGATTGATTAGATTAAGATTTTAACCCCTTTTGAGCTGTTGTCCTTTAGAAAAGCAGATCAAAGAACCTATGTCAACAGCAATCCTGGGTATACTAGCGTTTCTGTTGCTACAGTAGCCTATAGAATTCAAATTGCTTAGGGAACAGAAAAGCTCAGTAGCTATCTATGGGTCACAGAACCAATATGTGTTAGTCAGGATTTGAATCCAGGTTTTCCTTACTCTGAGGCTCTCTCTTTATCTGCTATACCACAGTGACTCAACTATTTAAGAAGACTCAATTTTCACTTATTCATTATTGAAAGAAACAGTCTTTTGTTTTATATTTTAAAACATCTTCACTAATATTTATTGATTTGAATTCTTTGAATTATGACTTCTTAACCCTTTGTATGCAATTAATCTATTACTGTGGATAAATCTACAAACTGGATTCTTGAGGAATTTTCATTATCTGACTAAATTCTGCTGTTAAAGATCAAAATTGATTTTGAACTCTATAAAGGTTTTGGTACTGATGCAATAGAGTGGGGTTTTTTTTATCACTTTGGGGGGAACAACAACATTTGTCTGGATGATAAATATTTACATATATATATATTTAAATTGAAAATAGCTGTTTATTTTATCACATAATAGAGAGTATGTAGTTGTAACTGAAGGAAAGACTCATATCATGCTTATTTTGTGGAAAAATTTGACTCATTATGTCTACTATAAGACATAAAATAATGTTTTCACATCTAATAACTCCTGTTTTGAATTACTTATAAGGTGCAGGATTATACATGATTAAATTTATCAGAGGGGAAAGAAACAAAATAATTGAGTCAAGATTGTCCTAGGGCAGCCAACATTAAACATATAAAGTTATTATAACCAAAGTCTACAAAGAGTCATAAAACTGCAGCCTTGAGAAAAATGGAAGGAGTATGTGAAAATTACTGTATTATTTGTTCATACAAAGAGGTTTACAAATGATTGCTGACCTCTAAATAACAGAGAATAGAACTCATACTTCACTCTGGAATGATATCCCTGCTGTAATTGATGGTACCTCTTGAAATGGTCTCGATCATTAGGGTTGCAGTGACTGAATTAAAAGAAAATGAAGAATGCAGATCACTGCAGTATAGCCTTGCAATTGAATTCCTGCCTGGTGACAGATGAAACCCATCATTTTACAAGGAAGGGTTTTACTGAAAGTGTTTCAGCTATGTAGTTCTCAGGGAAAATGAAGAGTAATGTAAAAATTGGACAAGATGAAAGTAGTTGCTTCGTTCTGAATATTGACTGCACAAGTCACTTTCAATAAATGCCTTGCTTATTGGAGCTAATTCAACAGTTTGTTAACACTATGAAGCTGTACAAAATGTATTCTTTGTTAACATGGTCTTCAAATATGATTTGGCAAAACAAAAATTGGTTTGAAAGATGTATCTTTTGCACGTTCTTTAGATATCTAGTTGTTAAGACATGAATTGTTAGTCATATTAGCTTACAAGCAAACTTAAAAAGACAAAACATCTGTTCTGTATATCATAAAAAAGTGATATACACAAGAACATTTGTGAACTAGGAAATTAGAATGATTACTTCATAAGATCAATTAAATAGATTTCCTCACGGTAAGAATGCCATTTATGTGAATAGATCTTTGCATAAATTTATTACATGTGTAATATTTAATACTACATGTATTACAAATGCTTGTGCACGTATTATATATGCAGATTTGTGACTACATATTATGAGTATTATATCTTATATATAATAAAAATATGTTATGTTCTAAATATATGCATATTTTCAGAGGGAGAGAGAGAGAGAGAGAGAGAGAGAGAGAGAGAGAGAGAGAGAGAGAAAGAGAGGAAGAGAGAAAAAAGCAGAGAGGAAGAGAGAGAAAAGCAGATGAAAGTATGGCATTGTAGTATATAAAGAGTGAGTCATATGTTCCTTAGTTCAAGTCCCACTTCTGACACCCACACTCATTGTGTAAGTTTTGGGGAATGACTTAATCTCTTGGTGCCCTAAGCAGCTATGTAAGACTTGAAATTGAAAATCTTCATAAGGTGAGGAAACTCTCTCATGTTTCATTCCCTTGTATAATGAAACAACTTCCCTCATGCATATGTGTATAAAAATAAAGTATATGCACAAATATATACACAATGTAAATGTATTATATGTTTGTAGTATATGTGAACATAGTACATAAAATTCCCATTAACACAATATATCAGAATGCTCATGTTCACATGTCAACTGCATTCCAAATTTATCCCCTTCCCCCAAGGACTTGTGATCCCTTGGATTGAGGACAAATCCTATGGGTAAGTTTTTTTTTCCTCTTTCACTTCTTCTCCTACCTAAACTTCACCAGGAAAATTGCTCTTAAAATGCTCAAGCTTTCTCTCTTCATTTCTTTCAAGTTCATAAATTATTTTTTTCTTTTAATAAAATCTTGTAGAATGAGAGTTAGAAGGGACATAAGTGGTTATCTAGTACACTTCATAGGTGAAGGGAATCTCTATTGCAACATGCCTGACTAGTGAGTGATAAGATTTCCTTGAATAACTCTGAAACAGTGTAAACTCTCAGGACAACCATTCCGGCTCTAAAGAGACTTAATTATAGGTGAGTTTTTCATAACACCAATTCTAAATTCATCTATTTTCAATTATATCTCATTGCTCTGGTTTCTTCACTCTGAGTCTGACCAGAACAAATCAAACCCATGCTGTTCATGAGAATTCTTCACATACATTACATCAGCTATTCTGTGTCCCAGGCATTTCTCTCCTAGTGGCAAAACATACTTAGTTGAGCCTCATATGATGTTTATACACACACACACACACACATATATGTGAACATAGTACATGTATACATGCATGTACATATATATATATATATATATATATATATATATATATATATATATATATATATATATATATATATAGTTTATTGACTCAAGGTCCTTCACTAACCTAGCTACCCTCTACGGACACTCATTAATGCACTTCTTTCCTATTTGTTTTGGGTTGAAAAGGACCTTGAATGCCTAAGATGGAAAGTAAATTATGAGAGGTATATGGAATGTTTTTGTTGTGAAAGTTAAATTTGCATAACTGTAATTTGACAGAGAAGAGTGAGTGTAACATTCATCCTCACCAACTATTGGTAGTCCCAACCTTCTCGGAAGGAAAAGAGGAAATAAAAAAGAGGCAGAAAGGGAGTAAGAAGGAAGAAAAAAAAATCAAGATTCAATAATCTTCTACTCTCTACCAGGCAATGTGCTAAGTACTGTATAAACATTATGTCATTTAATTCTCAAAACAACCCCAAGAAGTAGGAGATAGCATAATGTTCATATTACATTGAGAGTACTAATGTAAAGAGACATTAATTGATTAATTTTCCAGCTTCACACAACTAGTGTCTGAGGTAATATTTTTAACTAATTTCTTCCTAACTAGAAGCCTTATCAGCTACAGTACTTAATTGTCCCAGAAGAAATGTTAAAATTGAGAGTTTTGAAAAACAATTCTTTGTGAGCTTTTCTAATAATCCAGATTCAGTGTTGGGGCATTGGAAAGGGTGTGTAACCAAGAATATGGCATTATTTAAACTTCTCTATATTCTTTTGTTTTTTTTTTCTTTTTGGAGGTCAATTGGGGTTAAGTAACTTGCCCACGGTCACACAGCTAGATTTTTGTTTGTGTGCGTTAAGTGTATGAGGCCAGATCCGAACTCAGGTCCTTCTGACTCCAAGGCCAGTGCTGTACTCACTGTGCCACCTTCCCACCCCTAAATTTCTCTATAGTCTTTAGAGAAATATTGAGAATTGGTAATATTGATGAAAGTGCCTGAATGGACCACTTTGATTTGTTTAAAAACAAAACAAAACAAAACCAAGCAAACAATGATCTTATTTGGGGAAAGTATTAGAAGATCTTATTGCCAAGGGACCCTTATAAGTTGGAGTTCATAGCGACTAGCTTTTAATGATACACTCCATTTCTCTTCCCCAAGGTTTATATTATTCATGTGAGATTGATCCTTTCTCTCCAAAGTTTTTCTTTTGACTTACTGAGTAGAGTACACCAAAATAAGTGGCAGAAAGAATTGCTCCTTTCCTTTTCTCTAAAGCCAATACTGTCAACTTTCAGTAGAAGTACATTTATTCTTTATTTCATTTAGTATTTTCAGTCTAGTAACTAACAATTGTGAAAAGTACCTCATTTCAATCTCTTACAATTTTAAAAATGTTGTAACCTTATATATTTAAGTCCACCTGGAATTTATTATACTATGTGGTATAAGATGTTGGCGTAAATCTGTATTTGGTCAAATTGTTTGTGTGTCTGTGTGTGTGTGTATGTGTGTGTGTGTGTATGTGTGTATTCTTAGCAATTCCAATATACTCAAATTTTACCTCAGTAGTTACTGTTATGTTAAGTTAAAACTAAACACTACATCATTTAGTTGGTTTCTTTCTGATTGTTGTATAGTTTCCCTTGGGTAAGTGTCAAGTAGATACAACTATACTACACCTGAAGGAAAAGATGCTATGATATGTCATTGACCAGTTGTCTACCAAATCTGCTAAAATTATATTCATCAATGTGGAAGGAGGCAGAGAGTTTTGGGGTTCAATCCTGTGGGTAAATTAACCAAACAAGATGAAGGAATCAGAAAGAAAATGTCAATGGAATATAAGAAAACAAAGGAAGAAAAAACATAAAAGGAAGAACATTTAGCTGAAAATTGAGAACAGAGGGTTAGAGCCAAGATAGTGAAATAAAGGCAGGGACTCATGTGAGCTCTCCCAAATTCCTCTTAAAACAACTTTAAAATAATTCCTCAAAGTAAATCCTGCAGTGGAAAAAAAATGGCAAAAGTGTGGAGTGAAAAAATTGCCCAGCTGAAGACAGTTTAGAAGATGGGTAAAAAAGGTCTATCTCAGTGGGGTGAGAGTAGAGTGAAATCCAGAATAGGCCTCACCCAGCAAAGTCACCAGCAGGCCTTGAAGGGGAAGATAGTGACTCAATCAGCAGACATGGCTTTTGAATATCTCAGTCTACAATTGGTAAGTGGGTATAATAGCTGGTCAGAAGGAGATTACAGGGGACTCTTTCCTGGCACAGAGTTTAGAAATTTATTGTATTGCCAATACATAGAACCCATCTCACTTCTAGGGGAAAAATGAGCATTAGCAAAATAGAGCATGGAGCTTCAGGAGAGTGGTGACCTCAAATTAATCACATTTCCAAACCAGAAAAGTGTTCTTGTTGTCATTCACAGAAAAAAGCACAGGCCAGGGGAGCAATGGCCACAACTCTCCTTAGATTGCACATTTTGGTAGAAGTGAAAAAAATTACAGAGACCCAGAACTGGCTCTGAAAAAAAGCAATAAGAAAAACCTGAATTTTGGGACAGTGTTCCCTTTACCCTTGGAACAAAGGCCATCTTTAACATTAAGCTAAATGTCAAGAAATAGGTTGGAAAATACTGACCATTGAAAATTACTATGGTAACAGAGAAGATCAAAACACAAACTAAAAAGCAAACAATAAAGTCAAAATAGCTATATCCAAAGCCTCACTGAAAAATGTGAATTGGCCTTCAGTTACAAAAAGAATTTCTGAAAAGTCTCAAGAAGAATTTTTTTTTTTTGCTTTTTGGAGGGCAATTGGTGTTAAGTAACTTGCCCAAGGTCACACAGCTAGGTTTTTTCGTTTGTGTGTGTTAAATGTCTGAGGTCAGATCCGAACTCCGGTCCTTCTGACTCCAGGGCCAGCGCTCTATTCATTGAACTACCTAGCCGCCCCAAGATTTTTTTTTTTTTAATGAAATAAGAGAAACAGGAAAACGGAGAAAATAAATGACAGTGATGCTAGTAAAATAATGAAAATAGAGTCAGGACTTTGGTAAAGGAATCACAAAAATTACTAAAGAAAATACATTAGAAAAAGAACAACAACATATCAGGTAAAATGATGAGAGACACAAAAATCTACTGAAGATAATTGCTTATTAACAAGGAGTGTCCAAGGGGCAGAGCCAAAATAATGGTGTGGAAGTGGGAACTTACATGAATGCCTCCATGAATTCCATCAGTAACCTCTAAAAAGAGAATATGAATGGATTTCAGAGTGACAAAATCCATTGGGAGAGAGAGCTTGGCAGACTTACAGTCTGGGAAAGAGCACATGTAGGGATGGGGAGGAAAAGCATGAAGCTTGGGGGCTGCAGCAGCACAGACCCAAAACCAGACCATAGCAGAGTCAGAGTAAGCCAGGGCAAATGGATTCACCCACAAAACAAATGATTCCTAGACCTATCACCACAGGAAAAGGGATCTATCGGAGCTGGGTGAGAGACAAGTATAAGGATGGCAGCAGCTACCCCTGGGTTTTCAACCCACAGACTGAATGTTTAAAAATCATCTTCATGAACTTCTGGGAGTCAAGATGGTGGAGTAAACCCTAGCTTCTCTAACCTCCCTCTATGACCCTGAAAACCCAGAGAATCTTGCCCCATTTTAAAATTCTGGAATAGTGGAACCAGAGGCAGACTGGTAGTCCTAGAGGAAGGGTGTGGCTGTAGCTGTGCCTAGGCTCATGTGAAAGATGGAAGGCATCCCAAAAAGCCCCATCTCAGCCTAACAGCAGGAGATCCTGAACCCAACAGGGGTAGAGCCAGCAAATGCTAGCACCAGAACACCAGGTGTGCCATCGCACAATCAGGGGAACCTGCAGACACCAGCACAGCCTGCTACCAGCAGCTGAGCCTGCCTGAATTCTAGGCCAGGGGCATGGAAGCAGAATCCTGAAATGGCCATACCACTCCTCCCCCATACCTTACACTGTGAGCTTCAGTGCAACTCCTGGGAATTTTCAAAAGGTCTGGCCTTGGCCTCAGTCTTGACACCCAGAGGCCATAGCCCACAAAGCCAATAACTAGGTCCCTGGCTCCCAGCATAAGAAGTGTGGGTCAGAGCTCTCTGCACCCCAGAAGCAGAAATGTACTTTAAAAACCAGGAAATAGGGAATCACAATGGGGAAAATCACAAATTTGAAAAACAAGATCAATTGCATCCTAGCAAATAGAAGCAATTTCAGAAGAGGACAGCATGGACTCTACACCCTCACCTGAGACCTCAAAACGGAATATGAACTGGACTCAAGCCCCCAAAAACATTCTTGGAAGAGCTCAAGAAGGATTTTAAAAACCAAATTAGAGAGGAGGAATATGTATCTACTAATTTTTTAAAAAATTATAATTGCTAAAATGGAAAAAAAAAGATAATTGAAGATAACTCCTTAAAAAGTAAAACTTGTGGAATGGGAAAGGAGGTTCAAAATCTAAATGGAGAAAATAAATCAGTATAAATAAAGAAAATCTGAACATATGGAAAAGGAGCTTTAAAGATTAACTAAGGAAAATGATTTGCTAAAAAATAGATTCAAATTGAAGCTAATGACTCTCTAAGCCATTAAAAATGAGTCAAGGGGCGGCTAGGTGGCGCAGTGAATAGAGCGCTGGCCCTGGAATCAGAAGGACCTGAGTTCGGAGCCGGCCTCCGACACTTAATCCATACAAACAAAAACCTAGCCGTGTAACCTTGGGCAAGTTACTTAACCCCAATTGCCCTAAAGGGGCAGCTAGGTGGCGCAGTGAGTAAGAGAGCCGGCCTCGGAGTTTGGATGACCCGAGATCAGATCCGGCCTCAGAAAATGAGCACCCACGCATAAATAATGACTAGCCGTGTAACCTTGAGCAAGTTACTTAACCCCAATTGCTTTAAAAAAAAAAATGAGTCAAACAAATTCTAAAGATTGAAAAATCAGAAGAAAATATAAAATATCTCACTGGAAAAACAACTGACCTAGAGAACAGGTCCAGGAGAGAGAATCTAAGAATTATTGGTCTACTAGAAAATTATGATGAATAAATGAGCCTGAGCAGCATCTTCCAAGAAATCATCAAGGAAAACTGCCTTGCAGTCCTAGAACAAGAGAGTAAAATAATTATCAAGAGAATCCATTGAACAGCTCCTGAAAGAGATCCCAAATTGAAAACTCCCAATAAATATGGTAGCTAAATTCCAAAATTATCAGGTCAAGGATAAAATACTCCAAGCAGACAGAAAGAAACAATTCAAATATCATGGAACTACAGTCAAGATCACACAAGACCTAGCAGCTTCAACATTAAAACACTGGAGGAATTGGAATATGATATTTTATAATGCAAAAGAGCTTGTACTACAACCAAGGATCAACTATCCAGCAAAACTGAGCATAATCTTTCAGGCAAAAAGATGTCATTAAATTAAATAAGGGACTTCCAGACATTCCTGATTTAAAAAAAAGGAGTTCAATGAAAAATTGGATCTTCAAATATAAGACTTGAGAATGACATAAAAAGCTAAACAGGGAAAACACACCCACACCCACCCACACACCTTGTTATTTAATAAGAGAAATCTGTTTACATGCCTATATGGGAACCTGATACCTATCAATATTGAGAACTGTATAAATATTGCAACATTTAAAAAAGATATAGATAGATAGATAGATAGATAGATAGATAGATAGATAGATAGATAGATAGATGGTGTGGTTATAAATTATAGTGCTGATAAAAATAATCTTATTAAGGGGTGCAGTGTTTGTAATGGGAGAAGAGAAAAGGAAGAAGAAAAGTATAAATTATGCAACATGAAGAGGCATAACAACATATTGTAGGAGAGAGAAAGAAGAGAGGGAGATGAACATTATATTTGCTTCATTCTCATTGGTTTTGGTTCAAGTAGGAAATAACATAATCACTTAAGTATAGGATTCCAACTTGAAGAGACACAAAAACTTATTATACTAGAGGAAAATGCGGGAGAAGAGCATTATATGAGATTTACTCTCATTGGATTTTGTTCAAGGATGGAATAACATGCATCATTATATATAAAATTCTACAGGACTACAGGCCTACAGTGCCCTACAGGCAGTAGGAGGGGAAAGGGGAAAGCAAAGGGTTTTTGTTAGAAAGGAGGGAAGACGTAATGAGAGGAAATTGAAGAATATTATATTCCAAGAAGGGGAAGGGAGAAGGCAGAAACAAAAGCATAAGCGGAGAGGGAATTGAATGGAGGAAATGACACAGAAAGCAATCATAACTTTGAATGTGAATGGGATGAACTCTCCCATAAAACAGAGGTGGATAACAGAATGGATTAAATACCATAATGCTACAATATGCTGTCTACAAAAAACACATTTGAAACAGGAGAATACACATAGGGTAAAGGTAAAAAATTTGAAGTAGAATGTATTTTACTTCAAGTAAGTTAAAAAAGGTAGGGGTAGCAATACTTAGCTAATATAAAAGCAAAAATAGATTTAATTAAAAGGGTTAAGAAAGGAAAGTATATCCTGCTAAAAAGGACCATTGAAAATGAAGGAATATCATTACTAACATATATGCAAGAAGCAGAGTATTATATTACTTTTTATCCCCACTCAATTTTCTCCAGAGGTCTAATGTGTCTATCTTCTCTTAAATTCTTCTCCTCGTTGCCTTCTTGAGTCTCTTTTGCTATTTGAGTTAACCTTTTTTTTTAAGGTGTTAGTTTCTTCAGTCAGGTTGTTGATTCTCATTTCATAATTTTCTTGCATCGTTCTCATTTCTCTTCCCAATTTTTTCCTCCACTTCTCTTATTTGATTTTCAAAATCCTTCTTAAGGTCTCTATGGTCTATAACCAGCTTGTATTTTTCGTGGAAGCTTTTGTGCAGGAGTTCTTAATTCACTGTCTTCCTCCTGCTCCATGCTTTGATCCTTTTGGTCCAACAAAATAGGAGTGTTCCATTGTTTTGTTTACTTTGCTTCCCTCTTTTGCTTCTGTTGCCACTCAATTACTTGATTTTTTTCGCTTTTGCCACAGTAGCACTCTGCTACCAGACAGGGCAGCTTTTTCCCAAATGCTGTGGTTTTCTTTGCTGCTGAAGGTATTAGTTGAGTGCCCTCTCTGAAGCCTCCACAAGCTCTGGAAAGCTGGTTACACACCCCAGGATCTCCACACTCTCATTTTGTTCTTAGCATCTATGGGTTGATAATTCTGGAAACCTCCAAAGCTGCTGATGATCTGAAGTCCCACCAGCAGGCAGCTTGTCAGGCCTCCTATGGAGCTAAAACCTCTGGCTATTGTAGGGCTGGAATCTGATTCCCAGAGCACTTAGCTTACTGCTCCTTGCTGGCCTGCAGGGATATCCTCAGCAGGAGTTTAGCTTCTCTGTGTCATTTTGTGGGTTCTGTACCTCCAAAGTTTCTTCAGAGTAACCTTTTACATGAGTTGGAGGTGGTGGGAGCCATAGCCCAGCAGAAGTCCTGTTTCTACTCCACCATTTTGAATCTGTTCCCCCGAGGTAATGACTTAACTTGATATATCTAACCTCATGTCACACAAGAAAGTTTGGAGGTGAAGAGAATTTAAGAGAAGATGGACACATTAGACCTCTGGAGAAAATTGAGTGGGGATAAAAAGGAATATACTTTCTTCCCAGTAGTAAACGGCACATATACCAAAAATGTCCATGTCCTAAAGCATAAAAGTATCACAATTCAGTACAGAAAGGCAGAAATATTAAAAACATCCTTTTTAGACCATGATGCAATAAAAATTATATGGCATAAAGGGCAATGGAAAGATATACTAAAAAATAATTGGAAACCAAATAATTTATTCCTAAAGAATGAGTAGGTCAAACCAGAAATAATAGAAACTATCAGTAGCTACATTCAAGAGAATGACAGTAATGAGACAATATATCAAAACGTATGGGATGCAGCAAAAGTAGTGGTTAGAGGAAGATTTATATCACTGAATGCATACATAAATAAAATAGAGAAAAATGGAGATCAATAAATTGGGCATGCAGCTGAAAAAGTTAGAAAATGAAGAAACGGAAAATCCCCAATTAAATGTTGAATTAGAAATACTGAAAAACAAAGAAGAGATTAATAAAATTAAAATTAAAAAAACCTTTGAATTAATAAGTAAAACTAAGAGTTCAGGTGTTTTCTTGAATCAATAGAATTGATAGACATTTAGTCAATTTGATTTTAAAAAAAGAAATAAGAAAACCAAATTGGCAGGATCAAAAACAAAAATGCTGAATTGACTTCCTATGAAGAGGAAATTAAAATAATAGTAAGGAGTTATTTTGCCCAACTGTATGCCC
This sequence comes from Gymnobelideus leadbeateri, assembly GCA_011680675.1. Classification (NCBI taxonomy): domain Eukaryota; kingdom Metazoa; phylum Chordata; class Mammalia; order Diprotodontia; family Petauridae; genus Gymnobelideus; species Gymnobelideus leadbeateri. The sequence continues at coordinate 40,000 of WOXC01008676.1, forward strand.
ATAAATTTGACACTCAGTTAAATGAATGAATACTTACAAATATATAAGTTGCCCAGATAATCTGAAGAGAACATAAAATACTTAAATAATCCCATCTCAGAAAAAAAAAAGAAACTGAAGAAACCATCAATGAACTTTCTAAGAAAAAATCTTCAGGTTCACACGAATTTACAAGTGAATTCTATCAAACATTTAAAGAACAATTGATGGCAATACTTTCTTTTGACTCTTTGGGAAAACTGGAGAAGAAAGAGTCCTACCAAATTCTTTTCATGACACAAATATTGTACTGATACCTAAATCAGGAAGAGCCTAAACAGACAAAGAAAATTATAGGCCAATTTTCCTAATGAATGTAGATGGAAAAAATGTAAATAAAATATTAGCAACTTATCATGACAATATTATACTTTGTTCAGGTAGGATTTATTTGAGTAATATTTTGTCTTTTAATTTATTTAATAATATTTAAATTTAATTTAAATTTATTTAATTTTAATTCTAAATTTAGTTTTAATTTTAAAATTAAAATTTGTTTATTTTATTTAATTTTAATTTATTTAATCATATTTAAACCTTCCTCTAAGAACTGCTTTTGCTACATCCCACAAATTTTGGTATGTTTTCTTGTTATTGTCATTCTCTTGAATGTAGCTACTGATTGTTTCTATTATTTCTTGTTTGACTCACTCATTCTTTAGGAATAAATTAATTGGTTTCCAATTAGTTTTTAGTCTATCTTTACATTGCCCTTTATGCCATATAATTTTTATTGCATCATGGTCTAAATTTGTCCAGGAAATTTAAATATTAGGAAAACCATTAGTATAATCAATCATGCCAACAACAAAACAAGTAGAAACCTTAGAATTATCTCAGTAGATGCAAAAAAATTGACAAAATTCAAATTCCATTCCTATTAAAAACATAGAAAGTATAGGAATAAATGGAGTCTTCCTTAAAACAACAAGTAGCATCTATCTAAAACCATCAGCAAGTATTATATGTAATAGGAATAAGCTAGAAGTATTTCCAGTTAGATTGGGGGGTGAAATAAAGATGTCTTCTATCACCTTTCTTATTCTATTTGGCACTGGAAATGTTAGCTATAACAATGAGAGAAGAAAAAGAATTCAAGGGGTGGCTAGGTGGTGCAGTGAATAGAGCGCCGGCCCTGGAGTCAGAAGGACCTGAGTTCGCATCCGGGCTCAGACACTTAATCGACACAAACAAAAACCTAGCCTTGTAACCTTGGGCAAGTTACTTAACCCCAATTGCCCTAAAGGGGCGGCTAGGTGGCGCAGTGACTAAGAGCGTCGGCCTCGGAGTTGGGATGACCCGAGATCAGATCCGGCCTCAGAAAATGAGCACCCACGCATAAACAATGACTAGCCGTGTAACCTTGAGCAAGTTACTTAACCCCAATTGCTTTAAAAAAAAAAAAAAGAAAGAAAAGAAAAGAAAAGAAAAAAAGAAAAAGAATTCAAAGGAATTAGATTAGGTAAAGAAAAGATTAAGCTTCACTCTTAGCAGATGATATCGTGATGTGCTTAGAGAATCCTAGAGAATAAAGTAAAAAAAACTACTTCAGATAATAAATAAATTCAGCAAAGTTGCAAGATATAAAATAAACCCACATAAATCCCTGGAATTTCTATACATTTCTAATAAAGTCCAGCAGCAAGAAATAGAGAGAAATTCCATCTTAAGTTACTCTAGACATTATAAAATATTTGGGAATCTTCCTGCCAAAACCGACCCAGGAGCTATATGAAAACAATTACAAAACGCTTTTCACACAAATCAAATTAGACCTAAACAATTGGGAAAACATCAGTTGCTCATGACTTTAATGAACTGGGCTACTCTCAGCAATGCAAGGTTATAAGACAACTTCAAAAGTCTCATGATGAACAGGGATATCCACATACAGAGAAAATAACTAGAATGTGAATGTAGATTGAAGAAAACTACTTGCTATCTCTCTTTTGTGTTTTGTTTTGTTCCTTCTTTCTTGTACACTACGTTGGTTATAATTCTTCTTTACAACTTGACTAGTTTTTGATGTGAAGCTATTTGTAAAACCTATATTGGATATAATGCTGCCATGGGAGTTGTAGGGGAGAGGAGAAGGAGGGGGAGAAAAAATGGAACTCAAGGGATTGTGGAACTGATATTGTGAATTGAAAGCAAATATATATATATATATATATATATATATATATATATATATATATATTTGTTTAATTAAATTGGTTTGTTTGTTTACTTTCAGTTCAAAACATTCAATTCCACAGTCCCTTGAGTTTCAAAATTTCTTATTTCATTCAAATTTCCTCATTTCTTATAGCACAGTAGTATTCCATTACATTCATATACCACAGCTTATTCAGCCATTCGCCAATCGATGGGCATTCCCCTTGATGTCCAATTCTTTGCCACCATGAAAAGAGCCACTATAAATAGTTTTTGTACATTTGGGTCTTCCTCCCACTTCTATGACCTCTTTTGGATATAACCCTAGAAGTGATATTGCTGTGTCAAAGGGTCTGCACTTATTTATAGGCCTTTAGTCATAGTTCCAGATTGCTCTTCACAATGGCTGGATCAGTTCACAACTCCAACAACAATGCATCAGTGTTCCAATTTTCCACATCCTTTCCAGGCTTTATTATTTTCCTGTTTTGTCATCTTAGCCAATCTGGCCAGTGAGATGTGGTACCTCATAGTTGTTTTGATTGCCATTTCTCTAAGCACTAGTGATTTAGAACATTTTTCATATGCTTATATATATCTTTAATTTCATTTTCTGAGAACTGCCTGTTCATCTCCTTTGACCATTTATCAATTTGGTAGTGGCTTGTGTTCTTATAAATTTGACTAACTCTTGGTATATTTTTGAAATGAGGCCTTCATCAGAGACATTGGTATAAAAACTCTTTCCTAATTTTCCACTTCCCTCTTAAATCTTTGTAACATTGTCTTTATTTTTATAGAAGTTTCTCAACTTAATGTAATAAAAATATTCATTTTGTCATTTTCCATTTTATAATGCTCTCTAACTCTTGTCTTATCATGAAGTCTTTCCCTCTCCATATATCTGACAGGTAAATTATCCCTTGCTTTCCCAGATTGCTAACAGTATCAGTCTTTATACCTAGATTATGCACCCATTTTGAGTTTATTTTGTTATATGCTGTTAGATATTGGTCTATGCCAAATTCCTCCCATACTATGTTCCAGTTTTCCCAGAAGTTTTTGTCAAATAGATCATTCTTATCCCCAAAATCGTGGTCTTTGGATTTATCAAACAGTAGATTGCTATAGTCATTGACTCCTGAGTCTCGTGTACCCAATTTATTCCATTGGTTCCCTATGCCTCAGCCAGTACCAAGTAGTTTTGATGACTGCTGCTTTATAATACATATTAAAATCTGGTATGGCTAGGCCACCTTCCCAACATGTCTTTTTATTAATTGCCTTGGTATTCTGGCACTTTTGTTCTTCTAAATGAATTTTGCTACTATTTTCTAGCTTTACAAAGGTATTTTTGGTAGATTGATTGGCATGGCAATAAATATGTAATTTAATTTAGGTAAAATTGTCATTTTTATTGTATTAACTTGACCCAGCCATGAGTAATTAACGTTTTTCTAATTAGTTATATCTGACTTTATTTGTGTGAGAAATGTTTTGTAATTGTGTTCATATACGTCCTAGGTTTCTTTTGGCAGGCAGATTCCCAAATATTTTAGAATGTATACAGTAAATATAAATGGGATTTCCCTTTCTATGTCTTGCTGTTGGATTTCATTAGTGATATATAGGGATGGTGAGGACTTATGTGGGTTTATTTTATATTCTGCAACTTTGTCAAATTTGTTTATTATCTCAAGAAGTTTTTTTTTTACTTGATTCTCTAGAATTCTCTAAGTATATCATAATATTATTTTTAAAGAGTGATAGCTTAGTCTCTTCTTTACCTAATTTGATTCCTTCAAATTTTTTTCTTCTCTTATTGCTACTGCTAACATTTCTAGAATGAAATTGAATAGGAAGGGTGATACTGGATATCCTTGTTTCAGCACTGATCTCATTGGAAATGCTTCTAGCTTATCCCCATTACGTATAATACTTGCTTATGTCTTTAGATAGATGCTATGTATTATTTTATGGAAGAATCCACTTATTCCTATATTTTCTAGTGTTTTTAATAGTAATGGATTTTGTATTTTGTCAAAAGCCTTTCTGGCTAAAGAACCCACAAAATGACATAGAGAAGCTAACACCCCCCCCCCCCCGAGGACAAAGGGTCAGGAAGTGGCCACTGTAGCATTCTGGGATGCCAATTCCAGGCTGCATGAGCCTGAGATTTTAGCCCCAAGGTAGGCCTGACTAAAACTAACTGGCAGGCTTCAGGACACCAGCAGCTATGGCCATCCCCAGAATTATCAACACATAGATATGAAGGACAAAGTGAGAGGTCAGCGTAGTGTGGAATTTGGGACCAGTGGTTGGGAGAGTGTTGGCTTTTGTCCCCAGAGCAAGCAGCCTCTGAGATGCCTTGGCACAGCCAGCACCACGTTGCAGGTTCAGCTCCTGGCCTGCAGACTGTGGGGGGACATGGTAACCAGTGTGAGGGTTGATAACTCTTGCTTTAACCATGTTGGATCTGCAATATGGGCTAGAGTGGAAGTCCTGGGGTTTGTGACCAGCTTGCCAGAGTGTGTGGAAGTTTCAGAGAGGGCACCCAGCTAATACCTCTGGCAGCTGAGAAAACCCCAGCAGTTGGGACAGAGGCTTTTTGTTTGTTTGTTTGTTTGTTTTTGCTTTGTCTGAGATAAGGATTTTGTTTTAGCTTTGTCTGAGATAAGGATTGCTAAATATCATGATAAAGAAGTATTCTGGTAACTGTGGGGTGGAGCCAAGTTGGAAGAAAGGAAGCAATAACCTCACTAAGCTCCTCCTTCACTAAACCCTTAAAAAGTGAATCCGAATGGATTCTGGAGTGACAAAATACACTTCTAGATGGAGCATGGCAGAATCCAGCCCAGGAAATTGCCCAGTGAGTCAGCACAGGATGAGCAAAGAGCAGGTGGGGTCTAAACAGCTCAGACATAAGAGCAGAAAAGCAGACTTCACCAGAGAGAGCAGAAGCCCCAGCCTGCAGACTTACCAAGGACAAATCACAGTCAAGTCTCCTTCATCTCAGGAGGGGATAGGAGTAATCATTGGAGCCAGGTAGGAGAGTCAGGTCCCTAGCAGAGAAAGCATCTTCTCCTATAGCATTTGGCCCCCAGCCAGGAAGATTAGAAACTGCCTGCCTGTATTAATACAGGGGCTAGAATGGCAAAGTAAATTCTAGTTGCTCCAATCCTTCCATCCCTCCTTCCTGAAGTAGAAAAGCCAAAGATAAGTCTCCCACCCAGATTGAAATCCCAAGTTAATGGAAATAGCCTCGGGCTTGGGAGTCTCCAAGAAGGGGAGTAACTGAGACAGCCAGGAGTCTAAATAGAAGAGAGGGAGGGGTCCCAACAAGCCCCACCTCACTTCACCCACAAAAGCCTGCTTATAGCCCAAGGGTATAGAGGCAGAAATCTGAAGTGTTCAGATTCACTCCTACAGATGCATCTACATCTCTCTCTGACATTCCTGCCTTAGCAACAAACTAGACAACCAGACCATAAGCTAATAGCATGAGAAATTAAGAAATAGGAAATCCCAACGGGAAGGAAGTAAGCTGAAAAGAAGGGGAAGGCAAGAAAATGAATCCAAGCTTACTATATATGTCAAGAACAACCAAATACAAAGGATAATATGGACTTTCTAACCACACCTGAGACCACAGAAGGAAATATGAACTGGTTTCAAGCCCAAATAGAATTCTTGGAGGAGCTTAAGAAAGAGTTTAAAGACCAAATGGGAGGAAGTTACCAACTTGGAAAAAAAAATCTCAGTGAAGTAATTGGAGAAAATACCTCCCTAAAAAACCTTCAAAAACTAACTGAAGAGTTAATAAAAATTAGATTCAAACAAATTGAAACTAAGAACTCTATGATGCACCAAGAGTCAATCAAACAAAACAAGATGATTGAAAAATTGGAAGAAAATGTAAAATATCTCACTGGAAAAACAACTGACCTAGAGAACCAGCTCCAGTAGAGATAATTTAAGAATTATTGGTCTACCAGAAAGCCATGATGAAAAAAGCAGCCTACACAGCATCCTCCAAGAGATTGTCAAAGAAAACTGTCCTGAGGTCCTGGAATCAGAAGATAATATAGTCATAGAAAGAAATCACCAGACTCCTCCTGAAAGTGAGCCCAAACTGAAAACTCCAAGAAATAGAGCAGGCAAATTCCAGAATTACAAGATTAATGAAAAAATTCCTTAAGCAGCCAAAAAGAAACAATTCAAATATCAAGGAACTACAGTTAGGATCACACAAGACCTAGCAGCTTCTACATTAAAAGAGCAGAGGGACAAGAATTTGATATTTAGTAGGGCAAGAGAACTAGGACTACAATCAAGGATTAACTACCTGGCAAAACTGAGCATAATCTTTCAGGCAAGGAGATGGTCATTTAAGGAAATAAGGGACTTCCAGACTTTCCTGATAGAAAAGCCAGAGCTCAATGGAAAATCTGATCTCCAATTATGAGACTCAAGAAAGACATAAAAAGGTAAACAAGGAAAACACAGAGACACCCATACATACATGCACACACCCACACCCATACACACATGCTCATTACTTGGGATGCAACAAGAGCAAAATGTTCACATCCCTATATGAGGAGCTGATAACTGACAATATCGAAATTTTTATGATTATCATGACCTTCAAAAGGGTTATACTTAAATATAGGGTGTGGATATGAATGCAATAACCTGAAGACTTAAAAAAAAAAAAACCATTAAAGGGATCAAAGGGACTGTAATGGGAAAAAGGAAAGGATGAGTTAGGAAAAGTAAAATATACCATTTGAAGATGCATTAAAACACATTATAGTAGAGGGGAAAGAAAGAGGGAGAGGAACATCATTTGACACTATTCTCACTGGTCCTGGTTCAAAGAGGGACCAACTTAATCACTGAAGTTTAAGCTTCTAATGTGAATATACACATAAATTCAATAAATAGAGGGAAGGGAGGGAGGGAGAGGAGCACTGTTTGAAATTTACTCTCATTGGTTTGGAGTCAAATGGGGAGTATCTTACTCTGATAAGTATAAAAATTTATTGTGTTCTATAGGTAGTAGAAGGGTAAGGGGGGGTTGAAAATAAGGAGACTAAAGGGGGGGATTAGAGCAGAGGGAAATAGTAGTAAAGGGAGAGAATAGGCTAAGAAGGGGGGTCACTGGGTGGGAACACTGAGTGAGGGGGCAGACAAAAGAGAAAACTTCAAAGAGGGGAAGGGAGAAGTAAGAAACAAAAACAAAAACAGAGGAGGGAATAGGATGTAGGGGAAGAGATAGATAGTCATCATTACTGTGAATGTGAATGGGATGAACTCTCCCATAAACAGAGGCAGATAGCAGAATGGATTAAAAACCATAATCCTACAAAATGCTGTCTACAAGAAACACATTTAAAACAAAGGGATCCGCACAGGGTAGAGGTAAAAGATTGGAGTAGAATTTATTATGCCTCAGCTAAAGTAAAAAAAAAAGCAGGGGTAGCAATATCTATCTCAGATAAAGCAAAAGCAAAAATAGTTCTAATTAAAAGAGATAAAGAAGGAAACTATATCCTTCTAAAAGGCACCGCTGAGAATGAAGCAATATCACTACTTAATATATATGCACCAAGTGGTATTGCATCCAAATCCCTAGATGAGAAGTTAAAGGAATTAGCAGAAGAAATATATACCAAAACTATACTAGTGGGGGTCCTTAATCTCCCCCTTTCTGAACTTGATAAATGTAACCTCAAAATAAACAATAAAGAAGTTAAGGAGGTGAATAGAATTTTAGAGAGACTAGATATGATGGATCTCTGGAGAAAACTGAATGGGGATAAAAAGGAATTTACTTTCTTCTCAGCAGTTCATGGTACATACTAAAAAACTGATCATGTACTAATGCAAAAAAAAAAAAAACAAAACACCTCACGATTCAGTGCAGAAAGGCAGAAATATTAAATGCATCATTCTCAGATCATGATGCAATAAAAAATTATATGCAATAAAGGACTATGGAAAGATACAGTAAAAACTGATTGGGAATTAACCGATTGAATCCTAAAGTATGGGGGGGGGTTCAACCAAGAAATTATAGAAACCATCAATAATTTCATTCAAGAGAATGATAATATTGAGACAACATACCAAAATGCGTGGGATGCATTAAAGGCAGTTCTTCGGGGAAGTTTTATTTCCCTGAGTGAATACTTGATTAATGCAGAGAGAAGGGAGGTCAATGAATTGGACATGCAATTGAAAAAGCTAGAAAAAGAACAAATTGAAAATCCCTAATTTGGTGCTAAATTAGAAATATTGAAAACCAAAGGATAAATTAATAAAAATGAAATCTAGAAAACTATTGAGCTGGATTTATGAAAAAGCCAATAAAACTGATAGACTCTTAATCAATATGATAAAAAAAAAGAAAGAAGAAAACCAAATTATGAGTATCAAAAACGAAAAGGGGGAATCTACCTCCAATGAAGAGGAAATAAAAAAAAAATCATGAGGAATTATTTTTCCCAATAGTATGCATGTAAATATGACAATCTTAGTGAAATAGATGAATATTTGCAAAATTACAAGTTGCCTGGGTTAATTGAAGAGGAAGTGAATTAACGAAATAACCCCATCTCAGAAAAAGAAATCCAACAAGCCATCAACGAACTCCCTAGGAAACAATCTCCTGGGCCAGATGGGTTTACTAGTGAATTCTATCAAACATTTAAAGAACAATTGATTCCAATACTCTACAAACTACTTGGGAAAATTAGTGAAGAAAGAGTCTTACCAAATTCTTTCTATGACACAAATATGGTACTGATTCCTAAATCAGGAAGAGATAAAACAGGGAAAGAAAGTTATAGACCAATTTCCCTCATGGATTTAGATGCAAAAAATTTAAATAAAATAATAGCCAAAAGACTCCAACAACTTATCAGAAAATTAATACACTTTGATCAGGTAGGATTTATTCCAGGAATACAAGAATGGTTTAATATTAGGAAAGCCATCAGTATAATTGAGTATATCAACAATCAAACTAGCAGAAACCACATGATTATCTCAGTAGATGCAGAAAAGGCTTCTGACAAAGTACAACATCCATTCCTATTAAAAACACTAGGGGGGGCGGAGCCAAGATGGTGGAGTAGAAACAGCTCATCCAAGACATTCTGCCCCCAGATTCCACCAAAACTATGTAAAAGGGGACCCTGAACAACTTCTGGAGCCCCAGCACCCACAGAACGACAAAGAGAAGCTAACCTCCCACTGAGGACAGCCCACCAGCCCTGCAGGAAGGACCAGCGCAGCACTGTGGGAGCCGGAAGCGCGCAACGCGCAGAGCGCAGGAAGCAGAGCTGAGCAGAGCCCAGGTCCGTGTGAGTCGAGGTTTTAGCCCCAGGGCGGCAGGGCCAGCAGCCGGCTGGAGGAACCCCAGAACACCAGCAGCCGTGGCAACTCCAGAATTATCAACATAGACATGCCTAGGACAAAGTAAGAAGTTAGTGTCCTATGGCCTTTGGGACCTGTTTTGGGGGAAATGCGTCTGCTCCCTCCCCTGGGGGATAGAAGCCACTGAGGAGACAAGACATTTTGTAGTTTTCAGAGGCAGCTCCAGCTCTTGGCCTGCAATTAATTGTAGGGAGATCCAGCAATCAGTCTTGGGGGGTAATCGCTCTTGCTTTAACCTCCCTGGATCTGGATTGTGATCTAGGGTGGAAGTCGTGGGTGGGTTTACAGCTTGCCAGAAACGGAAGTTGCCCCCCACACGTTCGGGACGAAAATTCCTCTAGCTGGCCTTAAAGCCATAGTGTGGCAACAAGCCCAAAAGTCAAGCAATTAAGTGGCAACATGCCAAGGCAAAGGAAACAGAAAAATGCAACCCTAGACTCCTATTTTGGGGTCATAGAGCGGGAAAAGGACTGTGAGGTCAGAAGTCCTGCTCCAAAAGCCCCAGGGGAAAACATGAGCGGGTTGCAGGCCATAGAGGACCTTAAGAAGGACTTTAAAAATCAAATAAGAGAAGTGGAGGAAAAATTGGAAAGAGAAATGAGAAGGATGCAGGAAAAGTATGAAATGAGGGTCAACAGCCTGACTGAGGAAAACAACACCTTAAAAAATAGACTAACTCAAATGGCAAAGGAGGCCCAAAAGGGCAATGAGGAGAAGAATGCCTTAAAAAGTCGAATTTGCCAGACGGAAAAAGAATCTCAAAAGTTCACTGAGGAGATTCATTCCTTCGGAGTTAGACTGGAGCAAATGGAAGCTAATGACTTTATGAGAAATCAAGATGCTATTAAGCAGATTCAAACAAATGAAAGATTAGAAGGCAATGTGAAATATCTCGTGGGAAAAACCACTGACCTGGAAAATAGATCCAGGAGAGACAATTTAAAAATTATTGGACTACCTGAAAGCCATGATCAAAGAAAGAACCTAGATATCACCCTTCAAGAAATTCTCAAGGAAAATTGCCCTGATGTTTTTGATCCAGAGGGCAAAATAGAGGTTGAAAGAATCCACCGATCACCTCCTGAAAAAGATCCCAAAAAGAAAACTCCCAGGAATATTATAGCCAGGTTCCAGAATCCCCAGATCAAGGAGAAAATACTACAAGCAGCCAGGAAGAAACAATTTCAATATTGTGGAAACACAATCAGAATAACCCAGGACCTGGCAGCTTCTACACTGAGGGATCGAAGGGCATGGAATATGATATTCCAGAGGGCAAAAGAACTGAGAATTTACCCAAGGGTCACCTACCCAGCAAAACTGAGTATTTTGTTTCAGGGGAAAATATGGTCATTCAGTGGAATAGAGGACTTTCAAGCATTCATGAGGAAAAAACCTAAAATATACAGAGAATTGAGTCAAATCTATAGGTATACATGTCATTCCCCAATTGATAAATGGTCAAAGGATATGAACAGGCAGTTTTCAAAGAAAGAAATTAAAGATGTCTATAAGCATATGAAGAAATGCTCTAAATCACTATTGATTAGAGAAATGCAAATCAAAACAAATCTGAGATACCTCTTCTCTCCAGTCAGATTGGTTAAGATGACAAAACAAGCAAATGACTAATGCTGGAGAGGACATGGGCAAATTGAAACACTAGTGCATTGCTCATGGAGTTGTGAACTTATCCAGCCATTCTGGAGAGCAGTCTTGAATTATGCCCAAAGGTCTATAAATAATATCATATGCTTTGATCCACCAATACCTATTCTAGGGTTATATCCCAAAGAGATCATAGAAGTGGGAGGAAGACCCAAATGTACAAAAATATTTATAGCAGATCTTTTCGTGGTTGCAAAGAATTGGAAATTAAAGTGGTGCCCATCAATTGGGGAATGGCTAAACAAGCTGTCATATATTAATGTAATGGAATATTATTGTGTTATAAAAATGAGGAGGAGACAATTTTCATATTTACCTGGAGATGCTTATAGTAACTGATGCTGAATGAGAAGAGTAGAAGCAGGAGATATTTGTATACAATCACAAACTCAACATATGTGTGATGACCAACTATGACTGGACTTTTCTCAGCAATGCAGTGATATGCATCAATCCCGAAAGATTCATGAAGGAGAGAGTTGCCTACATCCAGAGATATAACTAGAAAGAACTGAGCCTGAATCCTGATGGAAGCACACTAATTGATCTTTTTCTTTTAATTGTTTGGTTTTATTTCTTCTTTACCATTTTTCATCCCACCTAGTACAATACCCCTTTGCAATTGGACTAATGTCTAATATGAATGTATTTGCACATCCTGTACTGGACTATATGTTATCATGGGCATGGGGGGGAGGGAGGTAAAGGAAATTTGAAATTCAATGAACTATGAAATTGAATCTTGTTAACTGAAACTAAACTAATAAATTAATTTAAAAAAATAAAGAATAACTATGAATGACAAAAAAATAAGTGTTCTAATGGAAATAATATAATAAAATTCACTGAAAAACAAACACTCCTTGAAAAACCACATTTACCCAAGGTAAGAAAAAAAAAGATAAACAAAAACTCACTAAAAAAATCCATTAAAATTCAGAATTGGGTAACTGGAAGCTGACTCCGTGAGGCATCATGAAACAAGAAAACAAATATGTAAATAGCATATAATGTGAAATATGTCATTTGATCGACAACTGACCTGGAAAATTAAATGCAGGAGAGACAATTCAAGAATCATTGGACTACCATGTCAAAAGCCATGATCAAAAATAAACAGCACTAGTCATAATAATTCAAGAAATCATGAAGGAATACTGCTATGATATTCTAAAAACATAGAGGTAAAATAGTCACTGAAAGAATATACCATCACATCCTAAAAAATATTATAACCAAATGCCAGAGCATCCAGTTCAAGCACATAATATTTTAAGTAGTCAAAAAGAAACAATTCAAGTATTGTGGGACCACAGTCAGGATGCCAAAGATTTAATAGTTTCTGCATTAAAGGATTAAAAGTTTGGGATATAATATTCCAGAGGGCAAAGGAAATAGGATTACAACCAATAATAACCTACCTAGAAAAACTGAGGATAACCCCTCAGGGGGAAAAGGACAATTACTGAAATGTAATATTTGCTGAAATAAAATGAAATAAAACCATTCCTGATGAAAACGACTGGAGCTGAATAGAAAATGCACGTGTTAAATACAAAACTGAAGAGATCCATAAATAGAAAAGAAAAACCATAAGGAATTCAATAAGGTAAAACCAAAAAAGTAAATAAATAAAACTACAAAGGAAAGAATAGAGTGATAAGATACAACATATCCAGAAGTTATTAAAAGAAAAAAAAAGGTTTAAAAGGTTATAAAATGAAATACTGGCAACAACAAGAAGAAAATAAACAATGAAAGGACAATTTGTTCTAAAAGTCTAAAAGGGGATAAATTGGAAATGGAATTCAAAAAGCTAGAAGAACTTATAATGAAGTGGCAAACCTGATACATCATGGATTAAAGTTCTATCTTTTATTTTTTAATTTTTTAGTCTTTATTACTTTGTTTACTTTTAGTTTATAAAATTCAATTCCACAATTCTTTCAGTTTAAAATTTTCTCCCCCTTCTTCCCCTCCCCGTGCCCATGGTGGCATACAATCAAGTATAGGATCTGCAAATATTTTCACATTAGACATTAGTCAGGTTAGAAAGAAGGATTTTATCAGATGGAATGCACAATGGGAAAGAGGAAACAAAACCAAACAAGAAAAAGAAAAGACAAGTAGTTTGCTTCAATCTGAATTCAAACACTCTTCTTCCTACTTCTTTCTCTTAATGTAGACATCTCTCTCCATCATGAGTCTTTTGTGGTTGGATTATAACCCTACAATGCTGAGAAGAGTCCAGTCTATCAAAGTTGGTCATCACACATACGTTGTGTCTGTAATTGTGTACAAATTTCTCCTGGTTCTGTTCTTCTCACTTAGCATCAGTTTGTATAAGCCTTCTCCAGGTAAATAGGAAGTCCCTCTGCTCCTCATTTCTTATAGCACAACAGTATTGCATTACATTCATGTACCACAGCTTGTTCAGACATTCCCCAATTGATGGACACCCCCTTAATTTCCATAAATTGCTATCTTTTCTTTCAAGTGAATCAGCTTAATAAGTGAGATAAAAATGTAAAATGAGAGAACGAATGAAATGGGAGATGTGCAGTGAGGATAGAGGATAACAGGTTAAGTGTCTTATTAAGCCCATGGGTAAACAAGAAAGGGAATTATCAATCCTATAGTCTCTCAGCCAAGGGAGGCCTCTAGGAGAATAGCTGAAGAATTGAAAAGGGGGGAAATAAAGAGCTACTTTTTAATCCAGTTTTGTAAGGGAGTTCAATTAATGTATTCCCATCAATTAAGAGGTATATTCTCTAATGGGAGATGGGCAATTTACAACAAGAAAAATGGGAAGTTTCTTCAAAGGGAGGCTGCTCCATCTGAAAGAATAGAGTGTCCATGAAGATCTTGGTGCTGTGCTTAGGCAATGAAGTAGGATTTCTTGGCAATGTTGGGAACTGTAGGGATCTGGCAGCTTTGCTGGTACTGAGACCCAATGGGGTCTTAGAGGTGGTATCTCGAATATGCTGAAGTCACATGGAGTCTTTCGACATTTCTCCAGGACCACACTGAAACACTTGGAGGTCTGGCATCCAGGGGAGGCTTGCTTATCCTGGGCTTTGCTGAAACACAAAGAGCTCTGGCTACCTGAAGATACCCATCCACTCTGGATTAAAGGATATATTGGTCTGGCCACTAGAGGAATATTGCCCACCCAGGGTTACACTGAAGTACATGTTGGTTCTAAGACCTGGAGTCTGCCAGCTTTCCTGGCTATGCTAAGGCATGTTGGTGGAGGGGAACTTGGTTTTGATATTTGCCAGCTACAACCATACTCTTGCTCAGCATCTCCTGATGGTTTACTGAAATGGAACTGGCTGCTGGATTGCTGGGATGCTTCCTTTCCTGGACTTTGCTGCCACTTTGCCTGAGTGAAATGGACCTTTCTTGCCAATCCTCCAAGGCTCCTGGTCTAAAGGACCACTCCACCCTGTCTTTCCATTGAATTTAACGTTCCTGACTTTGTTCTAGGGTGCTATGTTGAATATGGGAGATCTATAGCAATTTACTGGTTGTTCTGCCATCTTGGTGCCTGGAAGTCTAAAAGCCTAATTTAGGGGAAAAATATACTAGAGCATAAGGTGGATATAAAACAGAGAATGAAAGAAAGTGAGGAACCTTAGGTTATAAGCGTGAGGGACTGGAAAGACGATATTAAACTCTACACTAATAGGAAAGGTGGGGGAACCAAGATGGCGGAGTAGAAACAGAATTTCCAAGGTGCTCTCCCACCAGACCACCTCCAAACCATGTAAAAAGGGACTCTGAACAACTTCTGGAGCCCCAGCACCCACAGAACCACACAGAGAAGCTAACCTCCAGCTGAGGATAGACCAGCAGCCCTGCAGGGATAGGCCAGGGCAGTGCTCCAGGAGCTGACAGCCCAGTGTGGGGAGAGCTGAGTCCAGCTGGCAGAGAGCCAAGCCCAGGTCCGAGTGAGCCGCTATTTTAGAAGCAAGGCAGCCAGGCCAGGAGCTGGCTGGAGTGACCCCAGAACACCAACAGCTGTGGTGATTCCAGAATTATCAACACAGATATGCCTAGGACAAAGTAAGAGGTTAGTGCCCTATGCACTTTTGGACCAGTATTTGGGGAATGCGTAAGTTTCCTCCCCTGGGGGCTAGAAGCCCCTGAGGAGATACAGCACACTTGACATTTTGCAGCTTCAGTGGCAGCATCAGCTGCTGGCCTGTGAACTGTAGGGAGATCCAGCAATCAGCCTTGGAGGTTACTCGCTCTTGCTTTAACCTGCTTGGGTCTGGACTGTGATCTGGGTGGGGGGGAGGTCTGGGGTGGGTATACAACTTGCCAGAACCAGAAGTTGTGAAGACCCCAACATTTGGGACAGAAGCTCCCTGTCTGGTGGCAGAGTCCTACTGTGGCAACAAGCCCAAAAGTCAAGTAATTAAGTGGGAACATGCCAATGCAAAGGAAACAAATTAAACAGAAAATGCAACATTAGACTCCTATTTTGGGGGCAAAAAGGATGAAAGCAGGGAAGAGGAGGAGGACTGTAAGGTCAGAAATCCTGCTCCAAAAGCCCTAAAGGAAAAATGAGCAGGTTACAGGCCATAGAGGACCTTAAGAAGCAAATGAGAGAAGTGGAGGAAAAATTGGGAAGAGAAATGAGAAGGATGCAGGAAAAGTATGAAATGAGAGTCCACAGCCTGAGGAAAATAACACCCTAAAAAATAGACTAATTCAAATGGCAAAGAAGGCCCAAATGGACAATGAGGAGAAGAATGCCTTAAAAAGCCAAATTTGCCAGATGGAAAAAAAATCTCAAAAACTCACTGAAGAGATTCATTCCTTTAGAGTTAGACTGGAGCAAATGGAATCTAATGACTTTATGAGAAATCAAGATGCTCTTAAACAGACTCAAACAAATAGAGAAAGAATAGAGGCAATGTGAAATATCTCATGGGAAAAACACTGAAGTGGAAAATTGATCCAGGAGAGATAATTTAAAAATAATTGGACTACTTGAAAGCCATGATCAAAGAAGGAACCTAAAAATCACCGTTCAAGAAATTCTCAAGGAAAATTGCTGTGATGTTTTGGACCCAGAGGGCAAAATAGAGGTTGAAAGAATCTACTGATCACCTCCTGAAAAAGATCCCAAAAAGAAAACTCCCAGGAATATTATAGCCAGGTTCCAGAATCCCCAGGTCAAGGAGAAAATACTACAAGCATCCAGGAAGAAACAATTTCAATATTGTGGAAACACAATCAGAATTGCACAGGACCTGGCAGCTTCTACACTGAGGGATCAAAGGGCATGGAATATGATATTCCAGAGGGCAGAAGAACTGGGAGGAGGTTGGAAGCACCCACTATCAAAGAGGGACAGGATCAAAGTAGGGAATGGACCAGGTGGGGGTGGGATGGGTGGGAGGGAATTATAAGCAACCTTCTACAATATATCTACTATGGTAATGTTTTGCATAGTTATACATGGAGAACACATACTGAATTGGTTGTCTTCCCAGCGGGAATGTGTAACAAGGGAGGTAGGGAATGGATATGAAATTAGAGGTTTTAAAATTAAATGTTTCAAATATATATAAATACTATTATTAATACTATTTTGCATGTAATTGGGAGATAAGATGTTCAGGCATTGGGCCTCAGAGATTCACCTTGCCCTAAGGGCAAAGTTGAAGGCGGTATGGGAGAAGATATGGGAGAGAGCAGATTGGATGAGGGGATATCTTGTGGGACTACTATTCTGGGGTGGTGGGTAACTTATCAAAGTTGAACTATTTACATTCCTATGTGGAAAAGCAATAACTGTGACTGATGATATCTTTCTCACTATGAAAATAATGGAAGAAGGGTGTGTGGTCATATGAATACATATGTGAATGTGTGTGTATATGGTTACAGTTATATATGGATAGAGGGCATAGTTTGAATTTGCTGGGAAGGGTGAATACTCAAGGAATGAAATTATGAGGTGAGAGAGGAAAATGGCAAGAGGAGATGGGGAGAGACAGGGTAGTATAAACTACCCCATGCAGAAGAAGCAAGGGGAAGTGGTTGCAAAAGAGGGGGAGAATAAGGAAGGCTAAAAAGGCAAAACCACATTCACATTGAATTTGGTTCAGGGAGAAAATGACATACAAACTAAATGGGATATCTCAACCTGCAGCAGGATAGGGGGAAGGGGGATGGGAGGAGGGATGATGGATGGGAGGGCATCCTTGGGATGAGGGGAGGTTGGAAGTACCCACTATAAAAGAGGGACAGGATCATGTAGGGAATGGACCAGGTGGGGGGTGGGATGAGTGGGAGGGAATTATAAGCATCCTTGTACGATATATCTACTATGATAATGTTTTGCATAGCTAGACATGTACAACATATACTGAATTACTTATCTCCCCAGAGGAAATGGGTGACAAGGGAGGAAGGAAATGGGTCTGAAATACAAGGTCTTAACATTAAATGTTTCAAATATATATAAATACTATTATTAATACCCTTTTGTTTGTAATTGTGAGATATGATGTGAAGGCATTGGGACACAAACATTCACCTTCCTCTAATGGAAAAGTCGAAGGGGTATGGGAGAAGGTATGGGAGAGAGCAGTTTGGCCGAAGTGATATCTTGTGGAACTGCTATTCTGGGAGGTTGGGTAGGGGAATAATGGGGGGAAAATGATTGTAACTCAAAATC
This sequence comes from Gymnobelideus leadbeateri, assembly GCA_011680675.1. Lineage (NCBI taxonomy): Eukaryota > Metazoa > Chordata > Mammalia > Diprotodontia > Petauridae > Gymnobelideus > Gymnobelideus leadbeateri. Next base: position 58,004 of record WOXC01008676.1, read on the forward strand.
TGGTGGAAATGAATGATGTAAAACAGAAGTTAATAAAGCATTTGTTTAAAAAAAACAAAGTAAACGCAGATAAAAAATAAAACAAAAAAAATTTTTAAAAAATAGGAATGGTGAGGTCAGGGGACTGTTGTTGATCAATCATTTTTCAGCTATTTCTGACACTTGGTGATCCCATTTGGGATTTTATTGGCAAAATACTGGAGTGTTTTGACATTACCTTCTCAAGCTCATTTTATAGATTAGGAAATTGAATCAAATGGGGTTAAGTGACTTGCCAGTATTGCAAAGCTAGTTGGTTTCTGAGGCCAGATTTGAACTCTGGGAGGTGAATTGTCCTCACTTTAAGCCCAGGATTCTTTCCTCTGTACCACCTGGGGTGGGGGTAAGTGCACAGGGAAAATATTGAGTTATATTTTGAACATATTGAATTTAATATGGCTACTGGACATCTTTCCGCACTGATTTATCCTTCTCTTTTTTCTGTCCTTTTATGCTATTCCTCCTCAAAAAGGTCTCACTTCTGAACTCCACCTCCCCAATTCACTTCCCCTTTAATTAGCTGTCCCCTTTTCTTATCCTACTCCTCTGATACTTCCTGGTAAAATAAATTTCTCTACCCAAAATGGTTTATATGTTATTCCATCTTTGAGTCAATTTAAATGAGAGCAAGGGTCAAGAATTGCCTTCCATCCCCCATCATGATCTCCATTGTAAAAGCTCTTTTGCATATCTTTTATGTGAGATAACATGCCCCATTTCACATCTCTATTTCCCCTTCTCCAAGTGCATAGCATTTTCTCATCCATTTTTAATATCATTTTATCAGACTTGATTCACATTTGTCCCCTACGTTTATGTATACAGTTTTCTGACCCCTCTTATGGTCTCTCCACTGCGATCTTTCAAAGCTACTGCTACCACTGCTGTCACAGTCTCTGAGGTCATAGCTAGTGCTGTTATTGCTGGCATTTTAGACCTTCTCCTACCCTGTTGTCACAGACCTTTTTTGCTGACATGCTAAGCTGTCTTAAGATAAAAAAATGCCTGACCTTATGTTGGCTCTTCTAGTTCAGAACTTAATTGCAGGCATTTTGATGTTTTGGTGAGGGAAAGTTTGGGCTAGCTCAGCTGATTCCTTTACTCTGCCATCTTGGTTTTGTTCCTAGAGGTCAATCCACAATGATTTTACAGAATAAAGGAGAATTAAATATGTCATCCAAAAATGTATCATTAAAAAACAGACCAGTTGGGGAGGCTAGGTGGCGCAATGAGTAGAGCATCAGCCCTAGAGTCAGAAGGACCTGAGTTCGGATCTGGCCTCAGACACTTAACACACACACAAATAAAAACCTAGCCGTGTGGCCTTGGGCAAGTTACTTAACCCCAATTGCCCTCTAAAAAGCAAAAAACAAAACAAAGAAAAAAAAACAGATCAGTTATTCAGCAATTCAATAAACAATTATTTATCATCTACTATGTTATAGGCACTATACAAAAAACATTGCTATATCCAGGAAGAGATGTCTTAGTTTTAAAGTTACAAAAATCATTAATAGAATAATAGGGGAACAAAATGATACATATTTACAATAGTAATGCCAGTACTTTAAAAAGTATGTTTCTAGAACCAGAAAGCATGATTCTCAAAGTAGATTTTCTGGAACTATTAAAACCTAAGTCTTCTAGAGCATGCACTCTAGTCTGGAGAGCAAGGAGCACATGGGGAAAAGACAGTTGAGGAATACAAATGAAACATATCTGGAGGCAATTTATATTTGAGTCCATATAAGGCATGTACTAATTTGAATTTCAAATAGTACTAGGGTGAGAGTTCTAGAGATGAAAGGGTTAATTTTTCTAAGGCCTGACCTCTGGGATAGTTAGTGCTTTAGCTGGTAAAAAGAAAAAAGTAAATATGGTAGACTGGTCAAGGGGGCGCTACTCTTCAGAACACATTGTATATGCTCTGAGAAATAGGCACCCACTGCATAATCCCCAGTAGAGTAAATAAAATAGAACAGAACCTTTCATAATGTGTCAAAATTGAAGATAACCCAGGAAATAGGAGGGGGGGAGTTAAGAGGTTCAGACAGAGAGTTTCAGCTAAAGGAGGAAAATGGAGGAAGGGATGAAGGTGGGAGGGAGGAGGAGGAGGAGGAGGAGGAGAGAGAGAGAGAGAGAGAGGGAGAGAGAGAGAGAAAGAGAGAGAGAGAGAGAGAGAGAGAGAGAGAGAGAGAGAGAGAGAGGAGAGAGGGAGGGAGAGGGAGAGAGAGGGGGGAGAGAGAGAGAGGAGA